>CM076575.1:310154475-310273310 GCA_034641835.2 Pinus albicaulis
CCACATGGGAGTGAATGGGTAAGGATGATAAGCAAGGGGTTGCAAAAACACTTGCAAATTTGTATGGGCCAGCATGCTTGGTTACTTTGGTTTCCATTGGGATATTTTTGTCACTCTCCAAAGGCACCTATTTTTCTGATCCATGCCTTCAAAAACACATATGAAATGAAGAAGGAGGCATGGCTGCATTGGATTCTCTTGGGTGAGTATGGATACTACCCAATAGCTCATCATTTTCTGAATCATTCCTTGTGTTTCAATGAAAAATTGCAGCAAAGGAAGGCATGTTCATTTTGGTTTCACTTGAGAGAGTTTGGCCACCACACGACATCTCCTATGTCTATGTGTTTTGTATGGTGTAGAACTTGGCATAATGATCTCATGATGTGCATTGATGATTTTTCTTTGTATTGGGCTGATGTGACATCTCATATGTCCAATAGTATGGTTTTTATTCATGATTCACATGAGGAGGAGAAAGAGAAACAAGATCTATTGTTGCTTTGGTTGCTTTTGGGGGAGTTTGGCTTGTCCATATTACATGGAGGAGATGGAGGATGGTAGCAAAGGGCCTTACTCCGGTGGTTATTGTTAGGAGAATATGGTTTGAAATCTTTTTCTACCCATTTTACTTCTTCCCTTCTTCTTTTGCATCACTTTGGAATGATGAAGTTTGGATCCAAAAAGGCCAACAGGGCTAAGAATGAGATTATAATAATACTCAATCAAATTCATGAAACATGGGATGAAGGAGTGTATTGTATGTTGAAGATTTTTCTTTGTGGGGAGAGCTACCTTATTTTATGTCTCTCATGTATTGATGATGATGTTGGACATCATATGGTTGTCACTTGGTACTTCATGAGGGAAGGAGGACATCTAACCAAAAATTTGGAGGTCATTCTTTATGCTTTTAAAAGACAACTTTGGAACCAAAGATGCATAACCTATTGGAGAAAATGGAGGAAGCCTTCCTTATGTGGATGCCATTTGGAGGGGAATAGATGGCCTTGCATCTACTTTTGGAGTTGCTTGAGGAAAAGAAACATTTTTCTGAGGGGGGCTATAATATTCCCAAAATTTCACATCATATTTGGAATATTAGAGTCCTTGATTTTCTTAATGAATTAAGTAAATAAAAGGGTGGAGGGACCCACAGTCCTCAATAAGAATAAATATCCACTTTTTGTGTGTGAATATGGATTAATTTAGCCTAGATCTGTAAAAAGAGGTAGTTGAGCAACTACTAATGTGAATGAGATTGGAGATCATGTCTCATTTAATGAGAAAGATCATGAAGGGTTGATTCACTCAACTAAGATCTTGAAGATGTCAAACAAAGGATCATTGAGCATTAATGATCAAGAGATGGAGGATCATGTGCAAATGAAGCACACATGATGGAGGAGGTGTACATTGCACCTAGACTGTTTGGTTGATTTGGTCAAACAGTGTAGTCCCACTTGGAGGATCTTGTCCACATGAGACTGCGCAGTTGAGATTAGGGCCAAGGCTTGGGATGGCTCAAAAATTATAAAGGAGATGAAGGCTAAGGTGAAAGACATCTTGGATTATTTTTATGTATGATCTTTTAGATCTGGAGTTGTCAAGTGACATTCCACTGCATTCTTGGGCTGTTTAGCAGAGATTGCAGGTGCTTTTTAGCACAGCGTGTTCCCGGGTAGGAATCCCACCTCTTTCTTAGAGTAGCTCTATAAATAGGATTGTACTTCATTATACATCAGGCTTTAAGTGCCATTTCCTTTTTCTACTTTCTACAGAACATTCATATTCATAAATCTACAGATTTCTAAAGATCAATTTGGAAGGTGGAAGTTGTCTTCAGTACTTCAGCTAGAGAACAAGGTGAGGAATTATTCCCATCACTGGGGTTTATATATCAGCACTCCTAGAGCCACATTGCAGATCTAGCATTAGGCCAAAATTTATTAACCTCCTAGAAGTAGTATTCCCTTTAGGAATAACGCTGTCCGTATTGCAGATCTGAAAGGAGGAAGGAAGTTTCAAGTACTTTAGCTAGAAATATAGTGGAGGATCATTCCTTCACATTTCCATCAGTATTACGATCAGCCTGGAGCTTATTGCAGCATTTTTCAGTAGGCAGAAGGCCTCTCTTTCCCTCACAGCATAGTTTCTATTGGCAGTTGTGTTGCAGTAGCTAAATTACTCATTGGATGATTGAGAAGGTAGATCTAGAGCTCTCAACTCATAGATCTGATGAAGGGATCAACCCTTCAAAATTAGATCTGATCTGAGCACACATTTTAGCCATCTATTCTTTAGATCTAGCTTTATATCTGTATTTCCCAGTAGATCAAGGATGAAATCCTAGGGAGGTGATTTTCCAAAGTTGTAGATTTGGAAAATCCTTTCTGGTTTATCTTGGGAATCCATCACATTGTCTAGATCTTGAATTTTGGCATCATCAGAGCTCCAGTTTTGAGTAGATATGCATTTCCCTTTTCAGCTTGCAACTCTATGTTTATATTCTACTGAAGGGATAGCATAGTATTTGCTGCAGAGCCTCAACAGTTACGTTGTACCTACTTCATACATGTTTTCAGGGTGATCCTAACTCATCTTTTTGGCTAGATCTACCTATATTCTGAACTTGTGTAACTAAATCATCTCTAATATAATAAAATGGCTCAGCTCTTTCTGCATATTCTGATTTGTACTTAGATTTATTGTTTATCTTGCTGTAAATTCTTATATTGTGTGAAGTATTACTTCATTCTCCCTTTTGGGATATTACAACCTCACAAATATCGGGTGTACTTTCTAGCACGCATGATGACAATGGTCAAAATATATGTGAAATTTGATGAAGAGAAATCCATGTGATTTTTGTTTGAGAGGGAGCTTCAGTTGCATGCAATTGAGAAGATCTTCACTCCAAACAAAGAACCTCAATATATGGAGCAACCACAAGTAGAGGAAAAGAGAGTTGTAGAAACCACTCACGCAAATCCATCCACCAGAGATGGAAGGAAGCACACCAAAGAGGCTGATAGATTATTGCTAGATTTGAGAGATAATGTTGGAGCACCCACATCATAGTGTAGGCAGAGAAGGTCCTTAAAGAAGTACAATGGATACACGACTCTTATGAGTTAAGGTATTTAGATAGAACCATCCTCTTTTGAGGAAATAATGCAGTAGGCAGTTTGGGTTGATGCCATGGTTGAGGAGTATGATTCCATTATCAGAAAAAATGCATGGAAAGTTGTCCCAATACCAATGGGGAAGTTAGTTGTAGGATCCAGGTGGGTCTACAAGGTGAAGTAGGCAAAAAATGGGAGTGTGGATAAGGACAAAGCCAAATTTATGTCTAGAGGGTTCTCTCAGGTGGAAGGGATTGAATCTGATGGTACTTTTGATCCAGTTTCAAGGTATGCATATATCAAATCCATCCTTACACTCTTAGCGCAAATGGGATGGGAGATACATCAGATGGATGTAAAGACAACCTTTCTCAATGGATTTATTGAGGAATAGGTGTACATTGAGCAACCGAAAGGCTTTGAGACCTTAGACAGGGAGTCACATGTGTGCAAACTCAAGAGATAATTGTATGGGCTGAAGCAAGCACCTCGTGCTTGGTAAATCAGGATTGATAGCTATTTCACCAGCTTGGGCTTCACCAAAAGTGAAGAAGATGTGGACCTATATCATATTGTGGTTGATGGTCAGCTTTTTATTATGTACTTTATGTCAATGATATGTTATTGATAGGTGATGAGAAGTTCATCAAGTCTTGTAAAGAGGATATTGCAAGATAATTTGAGATGAAGTACATGGGGCTCTTGCACTATTTTCTGGTATTGGAAATATGGCAAAGAGATGAGGAGCTATTTGTATCCTATGGAAAGTATTCCAAAGAGATCCTTAGGAATTTACACGTGGAGGGTAGAAAACTCATGGAGACTCCTCTAGTAGGAAACTAAATGAAGAAGGATGCTACTTCAGGTGAAGTAATTGATGTTATTGTTTACACACATCTTGTGCATTCACTCATGTATTTGGTGAACACACGAATAAACATATGCTATGCAGTTAACCAAATTATTCAAGATATGGTTAATCCTACCAATCTCTTTTGGAAGGCAGAAAAGTATGTTTTAAGATACCTTAGAGGAACTATAGAGTATGGGCTATGATACAAAAAAATAGAGGGAGTGAAGCTTCAAGGCTTCACCAATGAAAATTGGGCAGGGAGTCCATATGACAGGAAGAGCACATAAGGGGGAATCTTCAACATAGGATCTAATATCACTAAGATGTTATGAAACCAACTCCAAAAATAGAAGAAAAGAGAGATCAACACCTTAGAAATAATCCATTTTGAGGGGTAAACCTCCTTTACATTACATAAATGAATAATTCTTGGATGATACAAATGAAAAAACCTCCTTCTAAAATAGGAGTCCATGGGGTCACAATATAATCCTATCCAACCTAAAAGTAATAATGTAAGGGCACAATAATAACAATAGTGGGGTTACAGGTGTACAAAAATAACAATGAGGGGGCTACACTAACAACAATAAGGGACTACACTAGTAATATAGGAACCTAACATTCCCCTCTCCTTCAAAAAAGTGTTGTCCTCAATGCTTGAGTAGCTCTGGGTGTTTCTATTCCTATGTAGAATCTTCAGGGGGTAAGTTCTTCCACTTGATTAGATACTCTGAAATTGATCGATTTCGTAGCTGTCAAATTCTTGTTTCCATGACTGATTTAGGTTCCAATATGAATTTTCCTTCCTAATCAAGTTCTGGAAATATTGTTTGAATTGGAATTTTTTCACCTATAACCTTCTTTAAGCATGAAACATGGAAAACTGGATGCACTCGCAACAAAGCAGGAAGCTCCAATTTGGATGCCATAGCACCAATATTTTGCAACACCTTGTAAGGACCATAGTACTTTGGAAATAATTTATTATCCTTCTTAGCTTGCTTGAGGTACATTTGTCTTTATGGTTGTAGCCGTAAAAATACCCAGTATCCTACATAAAAACTTATGTCACTGCGATGTTGATCTACCTATTGTTTCATTCGATTTTGTGCCAAATTTAGGTTATCCTTTAAGAGTTGGAGAAATTCTTGTTGATGCTCAATGTGATTTTCCACTGCTTGAACCTTGGAATTTTATCTTAAGGATGATGTGATGGACGGCGAATGATATCCATAAAGTGCCATAAATGGGTTCATTTTTGCTAAAGTATGGAAGGAAGTGTTATACCACCATTCAACAAGATGTAACCACTTGACCCATTTTTTTTTGTTTATCAGATACAAAAAAAATGAAGATATACTTCCAAAAATTTATTCACTCTCTCAATTTAACCATTAGATCAAGGATGATAAGATGAGCTATGAGCTAGTTGAGTACCCAAAAAATAAAATAAAATTGTCTAAAAATTTCTAGTAAAAATGGGATATCTGTCGCTTACAATAATCTTTGGGTTTCCATGAATCTTTTAGATTGTTTCCATAAATGTAGTAGAACCTGTACTTGGTTTAAATGGATGAGATAATGCACAAAAGTGTGCATACTTGGTAAGTCTATCAACTACCACCATGATGACACTCTTTCCTTCAGACTTAGGTAAATTTGTGACAAAATCCATTGAAATCTCCTCCCACCATTGACTTGGAATGGATAAAGGTTGTAAAATACCCGGGGTCTTAATTGTATCAACTTTATTTTGCTGGAAAACCAAACATTCTACCACAAACTTTTTAATATCAGATTTAAGGCCATCGCAAAAAAATTCTTTCTTCACCTTGTGGTAAGTTTATAAAAATCCTGAGTGTCCTCTTAAAGGAGAAGTGTGCAATTCCAAAAGAATCCTTTTTTTAGTTGAGAATTCTTACAAAGATATAAGCGATATTTGTACCATAAGGAATCATTTTTCCAACTAAATGTATCAGATGTACTAGAATCTTGCTACAACTTTTGAATGAGTGTCCATACTTCTTCAGCCTTCCTCCATTCATCCCTTGATTTGGTTATCTAATATGATTGGATAATAGAAATGGCACAAAACAATTCTTCCACCTCTTCATTCTTTCTTGAGAGTGCATCTGCAACAGCATTTAGCTTCCCTTTTTTGTAGATGATTTCAAAGTCATAACCCAACATCTTTGTGACCCATTTTTGCTGCTCTTCTAAAGATAGTCTTTGTTCCAAAAAGTGTTTAAGACTATCATGATCATTTTTTACCTTGAAGTGTCTTTCCATTAGGCAAGATTGTCATTTATTTAGTGCATGTAGTATTGCTAACATTTCCTTCTCATAAATAGATTTATGTAAATAATTTCCTTTCATTGGATGACTTTCAAAAGAAATGGGTCTTCCTTCTTGCATTAAAACAATGCCAATTCCATTTCTTAAGGCATCACATTCCACAATAAAGGATTTTGTGAAGTCTGGCGTCACTAAGACCGGTGCTAGGCACATTGCCTCTTCAATATGTTAAAAGGCCTTAGTTGCTTCAGTAGTCCATGAAAATGCATCTTTATTCAATAATGTTGTTAGAGGTGCTGCTATTCTCCCATAATTCTTAAAAAACTTGTGATTATACCCTGTTAACCCGAGAAATCCTTGGAAATGCTTTATGGTTGTGGTGAATTTCCATTCCTTAATGAATTTAATTTTGTTAAGGTCTACCTTAACACCCTCGTGAGATACAATATGACCCAGATATCCCACCTCTTGTGCTCCAAAGAAAAATTTGGATGTTTTTGCATATAATTTTTTCTCCAATAGTTTTTGCACCCTATCAAAATGTTGAACATGATCCTTCCAAGACTTGATGTAGATTAGTATATCATCAAAAAATACTAGCACAAATTTTCTAAGGAAGGGTTTGAAAATGGAATTCATAAACCCTTGAAATGTAGAATGTGAATTGGTAAGGCCAAAAGGCATGACCAAAAATTCATAATGACCTTCATGAGTTCGAAATGCTGTTTTTGGAATATCTTCAGTCTTTATTCTAATTTGATGATATCCTGAACGTAGATCCAACTTGGTAAAATAAATTTCTCCATGTAATTCTTCCAATAATTCATCAATCACAGGAATGGGAAATTTATCTTTAATAGTGAGCTTATTGAGCTCCCTATAATCTGGAAACATGCGCCATGATCCATCCTTCTTGTGAACCAATGCTACTGGAGCAGAGAAATAACTTTTACTAGGTTGAATTATACCAACCTCTAACATTTTTGAAATCATACATTCAATTTCTCTCTTTTGGACATAAGGATATCTATAAGGCCTGATGTTTGGAGGAACACTTCCTGGAATCAAATGAATAGCATGATCATGATCACAAATAGGTGGGAGTCCTTTGGGAGTTTCAAACACCTTGGAATGATTGTCCAAGTATTTTTGGAGATATGGAGAAATAGATGATTTTTATGTTGGAACTTCTAGTGAGCATAATTGTGCAATTACTCCTTGTTTCTCTTTCTTTAGAAGATTTGTCATGAAATTAGAGCTTATTATCTTTCCTGTCTCCCCCGTGATACCTCATAATTCAACTTCCTTTCCTTCCGAAAAAAAATTCAAGAAAATTTCTTGAAAATTAAAAGCTACCATCCCCAAAGATTGTAACCATTGTAATCCTAGTACAACATCAACACCTCCCATTGGAATGAAAGAATTGGACTATTCAATACATATTCCCCCATGGTTAGCTTGATATTATGAAATTTTCCAGAGAAATTTATAGTTCCTCCATTTGCAACCATCACTTGACATTATGGTGCTGGGTATATGGAACAATTCAATTCCTTGGCTACTTTACAATGAATAAAATTATGGGTACTGCCCAAATCAATCAACACTATTACCTTTTTCTTCTTGATATCTCCTTCTATCTTGAGAGTTTGAGGAGTGGTAATTCTTGCCAATGCATTACATGATATGATCGAACTCATTTATTCTTCTTCTAGGGTTGGTTCCTGGTGGATATACTCTTCTTTTGAAGTTTCATTTTTATTTTCTTCCTCCTGTTCACAATCTATGTAAAATAATTTCTTCTCGGCACACTTATGACCTTTAGTGTATTTTCTATCACAATTGTAGCAAAGCCCTCTTGCTCTTTTTTCTTCCAATTTTTGTGGTGTCAACCTTGTAGGCTATGGAATTCTAGGAGTAGTAACACTTCCATATTTATATATGTGAGTGGTAGGCTTCCTTGTTGCCATAATTTTACATTCAATTTTTCTTGCCAACCTGAATGCCTTCTCCAATGAATCGAGTTCCCAAACGTGGACCTCATGTTGGATGTTATCCTTTAAATTCCCTATGAAGACATCAATCCTGTGTTCCTCTGGAATATCAGTTACCCTTATATTCAATTTTTGGAAGTCCTTAATGTGCTCCACCACTCAACCATTTTGTTTGAGATTTATCAATTGGATAAAAAAGGTTTTGCTCTTTGTATCCTCATAATATGCTATCACTTCCTCCGTAAAAATTTACCAAGTGACATTTTTTTTACAGGAGAAAAATCCATCGATACAATAAAAATGTATTTTGTTCTAAATATAAAGTTGGAATGCATACCTTTTGTGTGTTTTTCACATTATTGATATCAAAATGTTTCTCCATCTGTAGTATCCATGCTACGGGATCCTTGCCATCAAAATTCTTCATATCAATATTTGGAATATGGTGGGTATTTCATCCAACATTAGAGTTTATGAAATTATGATTAACATTTATTTTTTTCTCAGCATGAGTTTCCTCTACTATCTTTTCGCCATTAGGAAACATTTCTTATATCAAATTTGTCAAACCTGCCATGTCTTCTTTTAGATCTTTCTTCATGTTTTCCATATTTTCATCGATCTTAACTTCCATGTCATCCATATTAGCTTCCATGCCATTATTTAAACCATCCATCTTAGCTTCAATGCCTTTCTTCAAACCATCCATCTTAGCTACTTCCATTTTATTTTTTGTTTCTCTTTGCGAGAGCGAAATTTGGTGCACTTTCTCGTGTAATTTTGATATGTCATGTTGCACTTCTTCATTTTCATGAGTCATAGTGGAGCCTTCTAAAGGCTTAGTGGGTTTTGAATTCTTTTTAGGGGGAATTTTAGAACCCAATATTGAGGACCTAAGGGAGCGGGAGGTGGGTAATACTGAATAGACGATTTGGTGGTGCAGTCTGAGCACTGTAGCAAGCTCTGGTGGAGGGCAGGGCCCTTCTTGCAGAGCTTCTGAGGCATGGGTCAGCTTTGGCCACTCACATGAGACGAGTGAGGGCCAATGGGGGCCATTCTTACAAACAAGTCACTATGGACAACGGAAAACGCCCGAGTGAAGGGGTGCAGATCGCTAGGTCAGAAACTGCAAGAAAATATGAGGTGGGTAAGAAGAAGAAGGTGAGAAGGACGACCAAAGAGATACCAGGTTAGAAGCGGTCAAATGGCATTAAGATATTGGATATTAAATATAAATAAAGCCATAATCCCAAGCAGGAATCTCTTGGGATAGTATAAGGGACAAAAGACACTATAGAAAATCAAGCCCAACCCCAAGAGGGCTTAAATCTGTCAGGATCTGCCACAGAGAGTAAAAAACAGGGGGAGAATGGTTGCTGCAAGCTAAAAACCTCAGAAAGTCTTCGGGTCATCATTACAGATGCAGAAATGCAAGATTATAGGGACCATATGGTAATACATGCACTGATTTGAAAATTTATGGGCTTTTGGCCAACTGAAAAATCCTTGTGCTTTTGGATAAAACAGCAGTGGAAGCCAAAAGACGATGTCACGCTCCATCTTGGGGCTAAGGGTTTCTTTACATTCTTTTTTACGAATCTGGAAGACAGAGATTGTAACTTTGATGGGGGTCCCTATTTCTATGACTCGGCAGGTCTATATGTGAGGCCATGGAAGCCTAACTTTGCCCCAGAACAGGAAACCTTCACACATGTGCCTATATGGATCCGCCTTTTCTCTTTCCCTATCAATTATTGGAGACCTTCGGCGCTTGAAAATATTATAAACAAGCTAGGTAAGTTTGTCCAAGCCTCAGAGGAAACCTTGCAAAAAATGTACACCTCCTATGCAAGGATCTGTGTAGAAATGGATGTCTCAGGGGCTCTGCATGAAATATTGTGGCTTGAATTTAGAGATGAAGTTTTCTTTCAGGCCATTGAATATGATTAGATTCCCTTCTACTTTCAAAGATTCCATGAGCATGGAAACATGTTCAGAGAATGTCCTTTAACAAAGAAAACAAAAAAGAGTAAGGAAGGAGCGGCTAAAGATCAAGAAGGATTTTTCTGCCCAAGTGGGAGACAGAGAGAAAATCGAAGAAACTAGCCTAAAATAGGGATATTAAATAAGGGCACTGGTAATGCCTTTGAAGTTTTGGGATCTAAAGATGAAACATTCGAAGAATCCCATCAACGGGACTTTGTACCAGAGACATGGGGATCTCCGAAGCAGGCATCCCTAGATTCGAATAGGATCACTCTGGAAGATACCCCAGAAGATACCGATTATGATGAAGATGCCGAGGGGGATGCGGAAATGGAAATAAGTGAAGAAGGTATGGAGGACCTTGAACTGAGGGATATCCTAGAAGGGGAAGGAATGGATCTGAACACTATGGTGGAACAATGGAAGCAAAGAGGATTGGAACATATCCCAACAAAAGAAATGGACAGGGTCAATTTCCTCTTTCTAGCCCAACAGGAGGGAGAGACAAAGGGTCAGAAAAGAGGGTATGGAGCGACAAAGGGTCTGGGAATCAAATTCCTTAGACTACATCAGACGAACCAGAAGGTCAAACATAGGTGCAAGAGAGGAAGAAAATATAACAACGAAGCCCTCTAAGAATTAGGTCAAATGCTCATAAATTTAGGTAAGATGAAATCCCTTGAGGCTTTCACCTCCTCTTCTTAAATTATTTTGTTTATCATGAAGATCTTATCATGGAATGCTAGAGGGCTAAAAAACCAAAGAAAACAAAGAATTCTGAAGAAGAAAGTCGGAAATGAAAACCTAGATATGATCTTTCTACAAGAAACTAAATTTTCGAGTAAGAAGATGCAAGAGATAAGTAGGAAAATTGGGTAAAGAATGGACTACCTAGAGGTGGAGGGAACTGTGATGGAAGGAGGTCTGGTAACTATAGAGCTATAAAAAGGGTCTCTTTCACCTCTATTCACCTCACATTAATATGTCAACCCGAGAGCGTTTTGTCATTACAAAGAGTGACTCAATCCGAGGCTCATTCGTCAGAGTAATGCTAGTAGTACAGTGCTTTAAGAAATACAAGAGTAAATGGATGCTTAACTGAAATCAAATTGCTTTAAAGAAGTAAATCACACACTCACGTATCTCAACGACTCATCAGTCAAGGGTTCGGTAATGATAAACCATCCCTTCAGAAACTGATAGAAAAAGAACTCAAGCATAGATCGCAAGCCTGGGAGCTAAACAGTGACTGATACTGCTCACTACAGTCTTAGATCATCTCTCACAGCAAACCATCAAATGCAGATAAATAGAACAACAAAGGAAATAAAGGATTAAACTATAATTCTGAAATGGAACAGCAACTCTAAAATAGGACAGCAAATGAATACTAAGTCCCGCGGGTTATATTCAAACTTAATCTATGCACTCTTTGCAATCAAGGAACACTCTGTTATTCTAAAGGCAAATGACACAAATCATATTAATGGAACAGCAATAATAGTTTGGGAATTATGGAATAATACTGATGCATTAGAAACGCACACAACACAAATGTCAATAGAACAGCTCTGTAGCTTGACAGTAAGGATATGCGATTAACTCTAGAAAGGAATAAGAACGCAATGCAGAGTTAACACACAAATTTGGCTGTAGAAACTTCAATGATTCAACTTAAACAGAGCATGTAATCTGAACGTATAAGCATATCAAATAATCAAGTAACAGTAATGAACAAACCACACATAAACGAAGCTGTAATGGTACAGAAGCAAGTGTCCTTCGGGGCCGGGCCCTTAGCCTCCAAGGATACACCGCTTTAGGTTAACGCAGACGCGAAGATGGAATAATCACCAAGCTTTCATTAATGCATTGATCAAAAATACATCGAACTAGTTCTCAACAAAGCTTAATAACCAAATCTGATGTTTTACAGAAGATTACATAAAACGTATCTTATCTCGCCATTTCCTAAACTAACAGTGCTGTCTCTTTTTATAAGGACGATGGCGGAGATGTCCAAGCAGCTAGATAAATAAAGCAGCGATCCCTCAGCATCTTCGATCCTGAGGGATTCGCCAAACAGTTAACTCTTCATCCTGTCTTTGCTATTGCGCTGAGCTGGTGTCCTCTCCTTCTTGCCCGAGCCGATTCACCTTGATCTTGTTTCCCTATGTTTGCGTTCGGTTCTCATCCAGAGGGACAGCGGTTATCTCCACTTCGTTCTTATCTTTAGAGCGGCAACTCTTCGTTTTCTTCTTTCCCTGTATAGAAAATAACCATTATCAGTGGCTAAGTTATACACATCGATTCTCACATGTTTTGTGATAGTTCCTTATGACTTTCCAAATCCATGATACAAAAGGTTCACAAATTGTATTAAAAAGTCATTAAAGTAATCATCAAAATCATACCTTTTCAGTACTCCACACACCCCCCTTCTTACCTTGTTTCATGTCCTCATGAAAACATTGTAGTTGACATGTAATGCAGTGAGAGAGTATGCTGGAGAAGGAGTTTCATGCGGAGGCCTACAACCATGTTGAGTGATTAAATAATCAAAGAACTGACCTGCTTGCCCTTCAGGCATATCATACAGGGTCTGGTATCCATGTGCTGGATGCCAAATAATTGGAGCGCGAAATCTACACCCTAACCAGGATGACCCTGCTTTTAGAAGGCTCTGGCCATAGAGATTCAAACGGCCAGCAGCGAACTCAAAGTTCTCATACTTAAATGGCTCTCTGAGCTGGATGTGTGGATCAGAGATTCGATATCGAAATTTGGCTGCATTAGTGGCCAAGTCCTTAATGGAAAAGAAATACTCTAAACCCTCTTGAATGAGTGCCTCATGCATAGGCCCTAATGTTACAATGACACCTGGAGTCCTTATGTGGTTTATATGAGCTGTCCATAACCGTACTGGGTTCCTAGGCTCAACCCTAACTCTTAAATCTAGACCATTTTCTTGACTCTGAAAGGTATCATAGGCTTTCAGCCACTTAATCTGGTTAGCTCCGAATGAAATGAATGCTTGGAATTGAATATCACCAATGGAGGGACCAGGGTTCGATTCAGTCTCCTGACTTAGCACAAGGTCATGTAAATAGAGTTCACACAACAACCTCTGGACTTTTACTCCATAATGTCTACAACAGTCTATAAAATCATTGACATTGTTGATTTGTATGGGGGTGCCTGCCTTAACAGCTTTTATTTGTAATTGCAAATACCGTTCTAATAGGAATAGAGCATAGTTTTTAGCAGGGGCCCCACATGCTAAAACATTATTATATAAAGAACACAAGTCATTCATCTGTTTGATAGTAGTATCTAGTTTATAAGTTACCTGTGTGACTTCCTCTTGTTCCTTCATCCATCCTTCAAAACCCTGTCTTTTAGATTGACTGACATCCCTTAGTTGCTGCTGCAACTCTTCATATTTCTCTAGCGGAACCGTTTGCTCTTTAAGTTGCTCCATTTCTTGCCGTGCTTGTTTCACCATCTTGTGCAGGGTTTTTGTCTTTGGATCTTTTCTCCATGCATCAGTAGAGGCCGGGAGTTTTACCTGAACCTTCTTGTTACGCTGTTTAGAGTTCAGGACCCTGATTACCCCTGAGGGTGGTGCCTCCGTCTGAATTTCCTTATCATCTTTTTCTGTCTTAATCGGAACGGCAGTTGGAACCTCCGAGTCTTGGAAAATAGGCTGCTTGCGGGCCCTCTTTTTCCTCTTTACTTTCTGGTTCTTTTTCAAAATCCTGATTTGTTGCCTGAGCTGTGTTATCGTGTTTAATAGTTTAGTCCGTTCCTTCCTCAACTTCTTGATTTCCATTGATTCCTTTGAAGGAACGTCAGTCTGTTGATGATGAACTGGATCATGACCAGTTGCTACCTCTTCCTCCTGAGGTTCTTCCTCACTGCTCTGCTCCGGCTGTTCTGGTGTATGCTCCTCAACTGGTTCTGATTCTTCCTTCAATCAGTGCAATGAGTCTTTCCCAGCTGCTCTGCTGCTGGGTAAGACTATAACTAACAACAAGTCGAATTAACCCATGGTGACTAACAATTGCCTCTACGTGCTGTGCCCTTTTCATACTTTGTGCAGCATCATGCAATAACGAGTTTAAGAGTGCCGGTAAATTCACAGAGCATTTCTGTTTTAGAACAGCTAAAAGTTTAAGGTGTCGTGGTCTTACCACGTCTTTTCTTCCTTCGCAAGTAATGTAGCTCTGTATTATTCTTGCTAGCTCTGTCCAGGGTTCGCCTAGGGTCGCTGGCAAAATTCCTTTCCCTTTGATTGTCAAATGCTGGGCTTCATCTTGGAAGATGTCGATGACCCTCTGTAATCGTTCCTTTTTGAATGTCCATACCGGTCCGGTAGCTGGTAGTCCTGAGACTTCTGCAATTATGGCATCAGTGACCGCTATGCGTTTCCCTCTTACTATGGAGTGGTCTTCTTGTAAATTCTGTAAGAACTCCATTGCTACTGTCTCATTACCCTCCTGTAAGCGATTGTAATAGTTCAACCATCCTGCCCTTTCCAGGATTTCTCGGGCAGCAGCAGAGATCGTTAGCTGTTGAGGCTCACTACGAATTGCCTTGCCCCCCATGATTTCGCTGCGATTTCTAAATGGAACAGCAAAAACGTTTTCGGTTTGAAACACAGAGAGCAGGGTTTCGCAAAAGAAAACACAGAGTATGCAAGCAAAAACAACTTGTGCGAAAAAAAAAATAAAAATAAAAATATGCCATGCCGTGAAACCATGCCAAACCGTCGTGAACCAGATTTTCCGAATGATGAATTGACACGTAACACAGGGAATGATGAGGTTAACCTCCCCCCCCCGCAGTGTGATAGGCTGTCCCAGCCGGCAAATAATGGAGCGGCACCCAGTCTGTAATCAAGTCAGAAAGGAACAGAATGTGAATTTATGCCATGTTGAAAAAGGACAACAGATTACCGAAATCGAGGCGGAGGATGGATCGCGTGATATGATTTGAGGCTGCTGTGTTATGATTTGAGGCTGATGGATAGGCATGTATCGTATTCGCCAATCTTAAGCGGCCATGGTCACCTCCGTTGCCATGATTGGTAATGATAAATATTCATGCGGTGTATAAATCGGGAAATAACATGTGATTAATGCCTAGGATAAAGAAACAAAAGAGTGTTAATATCTTACCTATTGGCGTAAGCAAGGTGACTTCGATACCATTAACATTACTCTGCTGCCAACAAGTGTCCATAACCTTGGCAGAGTTGTTTTTTTCACCCCCGGAACCATGATCCTGTGTGTATACTTAGGACTGTTATTATGTCAGAATGTAGACCATTATGCTGGCTTGGTGACCAGTTAACCATAATGCCATTCACGAGGAAAGAGCGAAACGTGGGCAGGCCGGCTCTTAATGAGACCTCCTGTTCCAAGGTTTGTTTATTTTGATACACCTTTTGGACCATATCCCCGGTGTGGTGGCCAGAATGGGAATGCCACTTCACTTCCCTCCTCATGATCATGGTAGGCTGGCTCTCAATGAGACCCCCTATCCTGCATTTGACATTTGACATGTTTTTTCTTTTTCCTTATTTATACACAAAGGGTGGTTCAGCACTCCTTAAGAGTAGGAATGGTGGAAGAAGTCTTATTATCTCAATAGGAAGATTTAAACTTTTTGCCCTTATTCCCAAATATTAATAAAAAGACTTTAAGGGAATCAGCATGATAAAGATAACCAATCAGGGCAAAATTAGTAAAACCATGTCACAAAAGGTAAGAAATAAGTATGTCTTTCCATCTGTCCTTTTATTAATGCAGAGCCTTATAGATAGAGCGATTTATGGTTTGCAGATTTCGGTATGTTGTGTCTTTATATTCATCGCATAAATGCATAGCTGAGGCTTGAAGACTAGAAAGAAGACAGGAAAAAGCATCCTCAATTTAAATCATCAAAGAGATCAAAAGTATGCAAATGGTGTTCCGTTGAAAAAGTAACAACGATGGATAATAGAAAAAGGAACAAAACTGCAAATGCCGTTCCTTTTGGGAAAAGGAACGGCAATCATACGAAACACTCCATATGCCATTCCGTTGAAAAAGTCAGCACAGAAATAAAAGAACGCTGCTTTTTTTGAAGAAAAAGGAACAGTGGTAACCAAAAGGAACAACGATAAGCGTAACAATATCGTTTTTCTGAAAAAGGAACAGCAGAGATCCGAATGCTGTTCCTTTAGAAAAGGAACAGCAGAACAAGCAAAACCAATATAAAAAACACACATATGCTATTAGAAGAGCAAAAATCAAACTTTGTGAAAGAAAAAGGAACAGCAAAATGACAAGAATTATTCAAATCAAACTTATGTACAAGAATCACTCAGAAACAAAAAAAATTTATGTAAAAATTGCAAAAAGAAATAGACCCTTAATGAATTGCAGGTGAGGAAGATTTCTCTTCCTCTCCTAAGATCTCCAGATCAGTATCTCGGCGTATCTGCTGGCAGAAGGATTCCCGAGTAAGTGGTTTACGGTAGAGACGGACTCGGTGACCATTTACCTTAAATGCATATCCAGAACCGTCAATAGTGATTAGAGTAAGAGTTCCATTGTCATGTACCTTCTGGATTTCGTATGGTCCCAACCATCGAGTCTGAAGTTTTCCAGGGAAGTCCCGAAACCGAGAATCGTATAACAAAGCCCAGTCTCCCTCGTGGAAGACTTTATTCTTAATGAGCGCATCATGCCATTTGGCTCTCTGCTGTTGAATTAATGCTGTATTTTGTAGTGCAGAGAGTCGAATTTCGTCTAATTCATTGATCTGCTGTATTCGATTGAGTTGTGCCTCAGTTAAGTCTAGGCCAACTTCCTGTGCTGTACGCAGTGTTTGGATTTCGAATTCTATGGGAAAAATAGGTTGTTTTCCAAACACTAGTTGATAAGGTGAGTAACCAGTGGTGCTCCTCCATGTGGTTCGATAGGCCCAGAGTGCTTCAGGTAGTCGGGTAGCCCAGTCACGCCTATGTGATGCAATAGTTTTCGTTAGGATTTATTCTATTATCTTATTGCTACTTTCTACCTGCCCATTCGCCTGTGGGTGATATGGAGTAGTGATCTTATGCTGGACATGATAATTGTTAAGTGTTGCATCTAATTTATGCCCAACAAATTGTGGTCCTCCATCTGTAATTATTTCCCTAGGAAGGCCATAACGGACAAATAAAAGAAACAGGAACTGTATGACAGAGTCCTCTGTGGCTCTTGGTAATGCTTCTGCCTCAACCCATTTGGTGACATATTCTGTTGCCACCAGAATATATGTTTTTTGATTTGATGAAGGGTTGATGGGTCCAACGAAATCTAGAGCCCACCGTTCGAATGGTTCAATGACTAACTGTGGTTTCAGAGGCATTTCATCAGCTTGACCAGGTCGTCCTGCTCGCTGGCAACTGTCACAGGCTTGGACGAACTTCTTTGCATCTTTGAAGATCGTAGGCCAGTAATATCCTGTCTACAATACTTTATGTCCAGTCCTACGCTCAGCGAAGTGCCCCCCACATGGTCCATCGTGACAGGCTTTTAGGATGTCAAAGATTTCATCCTCTCTAACACATCGCCTGATATGCATGTCTGCTCATGTGTGAAACAAATATCCTCCAATCCACGAAAATCGAGAACTTTTCTGAATAATCTGCTTACGCTCATTAGGAGTTAGATGTTTTGGTAATTTACCTACTGCAAGGTAATTGGCAACATCAGCATACTAGGGTGTTTGAACAGCAACAAAAAACAGGTGTTCATCCGGAAATTGATCTTCCACTGCTGCTACATCGCTTGATTTTGGTATCCTTGAAAGAAAATCGGCTACAGGGTTTTCTTTGCCAGGGCGGTCCTTGATTGTTATATCGAATTCCTGCAATAAGATTAACCATCGAGTTACTCTGGCATTTGTGACAGGCTTATTTGCTAAATATTTTATAACAGAATGATCTGTATACAAGATGACAGGGTAGCCTGTGATATAATGTCTAAATTTATTGACAGCATGTATTACAGCTAGAAATTATTTTTCAGTAACAGTGTAATTCAATTCAGCAGGGGATAAATTTTTGCTGATGTAATATATAGCATATGGTTTTTTATCCTCTTCCCGCCCAAGGACTGCACCAATGGCTGTATCTGAGGCATCAGATGATATCTGGAACGGTAGGTCCCAGTTTGGTCCTCGAAGGACTGGGGCTGTGGATACAAGCTTCTTTAGATCCTCGAACGCATGGTCACATTTGTCTGTCCAAAGAAAATCAACGTTACCAGTCAGTGCATATAAAGGAGCAGCAATGTGCGAATAATGCTCTATAAATCGTCTATAATAACTTGAAAATCCAAGAAAACTGCGTACCTCTGTTTGAGTAGTAGGAGTGGGAATAAGCAAAAGTATTTGGATTTTGGCCGGGTCTACCTGAATGCCGGCTGCTGAGACATAGTGTCCTAGGATAAGTCCTTCAGTCATCATCAAAAAACATTTTTCATTGCTTAAGCAAAGCCTAGTAACAATGCGGCGTTGTAGGACTTTCTCTAGGGTGTCTAGAGCTGGATCGAAGTCATCTCCGTATGGTGTAAAGTCATCCATGTAAACTTCAAGTCCATCATTGATTAAATCTGCAAAAATACTAAGGATAGCCCTCTGAAATGTGGCAGGAGCATTACATAAGCCAAAAGGAAAAACTCGATAGGCAAATGTTCCCCAGGGGCAAGTAAAGGTAGTTTTATCCTGGTCTTCAGGGGCAATCTGAATCTGATTGTATCCACTGAAGCCATCCAGGGAAGAAAAGAACTTCTTCCCCGCTAAAGTGTCCAATACTTGATCTATGAAAGGAAGAGGAAAATGATCTTTTTGTGTTGCCTTGTTAAGTTCCCTATAATCCACACAAATTCTCCATTTCCCATTCTTTTTTGGTACCACCACAAGTGGAGAGACCCATTTACTCTCAGAGATAGGGTAGATAAAATTCACATCTAAAAGTTTCTGAAGTTCAGTTTTTACAACATCTTTTAGATGGGGATTAAGTCTCCTTTGCGGCTGACGCACAGGTCTGGCATCTTTTTCTATGTAAATGTGATGGGTACATAACTGGGGATCAATTCCTTTCATATCATGGTAGTCCCATGAAAATGCTTCTTGATATTTTGTTAACAGATGGATGAGCTTTGTTTCTTGTTCCGGTGTGAGATTAGCATTGATGTTTAAAGTTTTCCCCGGTGCAATTTCCACAGTTTTACTATTTGCAACAGAAGTGACAGGTATTATTTGATCATGAATATCTTTCATGGGATCTTCTTCTAACTCATTATCAAATGCTGCTTTTATCATGTGACATTGTGTGCGAGGTTCAGTTTGAGTAATGAAATTGTTAATGGCATCGTCTTCTGTTTGATCTTTGAAATCAAGTGCCTCTTGTATAGTTAATGGAGATCTAATGTTATCAGTAAGATATGATACAGGGTGCTTATTCGTTTCAATCATTGTGACACTTGGCTGCGCTGGAGGATATAGAACTAAATTTTTGCTATTTGGTCCTCTGGTTATGGTCATATTTCCCTGCCGACAGCCAATGTAGGCATCGACAGTAGCGAGCCAAGGTCTACCTAAAATTAGCGGGTGTCCGTCAAGTCGGGTTTTTGGATTAATTATCAGGAAATCAGTTGGATACTCCCAGGATTCTACAGAGACCATGACATCATGTAGAGTGCCCTCTGGTCTAACCACAGATCGGTCAGCCAGTTCTAACAGAGTAGAGGTGGGTTCTACAGATGTAATGCCGAGCTTTTGGCAAGTTGTGGTTGTTAAAATATTAATTGCGGCCCCTAAATCAACTAAGGCATTAGGCAGGGTCTGGCCATAAATTTGAACAGTTATAATTGGGTTCCCGGGGTCTTCATATTTAAGGGGTGTTTCTCTTCCCGACAATAGGTCAGATAAGGTGCCGACTACTTGGACTCTTGGATTGTTTGTTATATTCTTCCTCGGTTTCTTTATGCACAATTCTTTTATGGTTTTGGCGTATATGGGAATGTCTTGAATGGCTTGGAGGAATGGAATTTTTATGTACAAGTTTTGTAATTCTCCCAGAATGTCAAAGTCAGGATATTGTATGGATCGAGGTATGGCTAATCGTTCTGGGAACGGAGGAGAGGATGTGGTTGCTTGGTTATGAGTTTGTTGCTTATTTACATCCTCTTGTTGTGATTGATGTTCTCTGGGTAACTGATCTTCAATATGAACTGTTTTATCTCCCTCAGTTTCAATTATACGCCCAGATCTTAACTGAAGGTCATTGCACTCCCTTAAGTCAGGTCCTGGTTCTGGTGATTCTATGATTTGAACAGATTGGACCTGCCTGTTGTTTGGATTGGGATCGGGTTGGGCTGGGAGTTGCGGCCTCAAGTTAGACTGGGGATTTTGTTGTAAAGCTGGCAAAGTAGGTTGAGGGAGCGGAATCGTTCCGGCTGGGTGGTACATCGATCTTTGCCAGCTTGTCTGCCAAGGTGAACTTTGTGAAGTAGAGGGGGTCCATTGTGAAGGATATGGGCCATTTTGCCAATATGGTGGAGTGTAAGGGAAATTTGGCCAACCAGTTTGGCTTGTTTGATTCAGCCATGGATTTGGAGAAGGAAATGATTGTGGTGACCAGTTTGTAAATGGGGTTTGAGATTGATTTTGCCACATACCATATTGTTGAGCATTATACTGTGGGTTTTGAAAGAAAGAGGTTGGATCCGAAAACATACCAGGTTGTCTTGGCTGCCACTGGCGGCGCTGGTTGATTGAATTCACCGCTTCTGGTTCTTCTTCTGCTTCCTTATATACTGCTTTCAATCCTGGAAGTGAGGGGCAGCTCTCCGTAAGGTGGTCTTTTGTACAGATGGCGCATGTTTGGACTTTATCCAGAGGGCACTCCTTGTGGCTGTGTTTTTTTCTGCAACGAGGACAGAAGATTGCCATGTTCTGTTCTGCCTCCAGCTGCTTTTGTTTAGCCTGCACAATATCAAGTTGTGTAGTTAGTGTCCCCATAATATCGGTTTTAAAATTTTCTAATAAATTTCCAATTTCTGCACGTGTTACTCCTTCTGCTGATACTTTGTTATCTCTTGCAGACCGATCGTATTCTGTCGGTTTTATTCTTGTGCTGCCTCTCGAACTCCTGATACATAAGTCAAGGATGTCAGTAAAATTCTCTTGATAAATATCCCCTTTGCCCATAATGTTTAATGTTTCAATCCATTGTTCCTACATGCCCCTCATTAATGCAGTTTTTAACACATTATCAGGTAAAGGTAGCGATGCATAAGGAGATCTTTGTAAATTATACTGAAAACGTTCCACATACTCCTCTAATGTTTCATTTGGTCTGGCTATCATTTGAAATATTTCGTCTTTTAATTATCTAGACCTACAATAATCCTGGTATTTCTTTAAGAAGGATTCTTTCATTTGATCCCAATTGTTGATAACCCCACCACCTAGCCCCATAAACCATCTTAAGGCAGCCCCTTTCAATGTAGAGGGGAATAATTTCAATTTTTGGGGATCGGTGGTGTAATCATACCCCCGACATAACACATCGAATTCGAATAGGAATGCATCCGGATCCTCTGATGTGAGTCCATGAAATGTGGGGATATGCTGAAGAGGGATAGCTTTCAGGGGTGCATTTGCTGCAGAATCCACTATAGGATATTGTAATGTAGAGGTTTGAGTGTTTGGCTGGTTTTGAGCGTTTGGTTGGTTTTGAGCCATGGGATCGAATATATGCCAGTAACCTTCTGGGATATCTAGGAGGGTATTCCTAGGTTGGTTGGGAACGGTTTTGACAGGGATCTTTTTAATAGCGCTTCCTTTATCCGGAATAATGGGAATACCAGGTTTTTGAGGAGATTGAATCTCTTCAACAATGACTTTCGCGGCACTCCCCTTATCTGTGCTATCTAATGGCTGATTTGTTTCAAGAGGAGATTTTGGTTCCTCGGTTTCCCCTGTTTCTCCTTCTCCTTCACAAAAGTTGCTAGAGTTCCCTTCCTGCAATAATTCTGAAGTGGAATTTTCAACTTCTTGAAAGTCCTGCTCCTCAGTTTGACTATGCACCTCAGCACAGGCTACAGATGGTGATCCTGTGGCCTGAAGGGAACTAGTAGGTGGTTTAGAAGTGTTTTTCTTGAAACCTACTGATGGCTGAGACTCTGTTTTCTTATAGATTTCGTCTATGAAGGTTGTTCGGCCAAGGGTCACCGGCCCCTTAGCTTTTTCAGGTTTGGATGGGGGTTTGATATTTTTTCTGGTTTTTTCTGCTTAGTCATGCACTCAAAAATAAACTACGAACTTCTATTCAAACAAGCAAAAACAAATCTGTTAGGAAAGCGGATAATGAGCAGGTCTTTTACATGCTCTGCACGTAGGTTCTTACCTTCCGTTTTTAGGATCCAACTCCTCCCTAGCAGGCTTGTATACTACTCTGAAAAAGACAAATGGCTTCACTCTTTCCCCGGCAACGGCGCCAAAATGTAGAGCTATAAAAAGGGTCTCTTTCACCTCTATTCACCTCACATTAATATGTCAACCCGAGAGCGTTTTGTCATTACAAAGAGTGACTCAATCCGAGGCTCATTCGTCAGAGTAATACTAGTAGTACAGTGCTTTAAGAAATACAAGAGTAAATGGATGCTTAACTGAAATCAAATTGCTTTAAAGAAGTAAATCACACACTCAGGTAACTCAACAACTCATCAGTCAAGGGTTCGGTAATGATAAACCATCCCTTCAGAAACTGATAGAAAAAGAAATCAAGCATAGATCACAAGCCTGGGAGCTAAACAGTGACTGATACTGCTCACTACAGTCTTAGATCATCTCTCACAACAAACCATCAAATGCAGATAAATAGAACAGCAAAGGAAATAAAGGATTAAACTATAATTCTGAAATGGAACAGCAACTCTAAAATAGGACAGCAAATGAATACTAAGTCCCGCGGGTTATATTCAACTTAATCTATGCACTCTTTGCAATCAAGGAACATGCTGTTAATCTAAAGGCGAATGACACAAATCATATTAATGGAACAGCAATAAAAGTTGGGAATTATGGAATAATACTGATGCATTAGAAACGCACACAACACAAATGTCAATAGAACAGCTCTGTAGCTTGACAGTAAGGATATGCGATTAACTCTAGAAAGGAATAAGAACGCAATGCAGAGTTAACACACAAATCTGGCTGTAGAAACTTCAATGATTCAACTTAAACAGAGCATGTAATCTGAATGTATAAGCATATCAAATAATCAACTAACAGTAATGAACAAACCACACGTAAACGAAGCTGTAATGGTACAGAAGCAAGTGTCCTTCGGGGCCGGGCCCTTAGCCTCCAAGGATACACCGCTTTAGGTTAACGCAGATGCGAAGATGGAATAATCACCAGTCTTTCATTAATACATTGATCAAAAATACATCGAACCAGTTCTCAACAAAGATGAATAACCAAATCGAATGTCTTACAAAAGATTACATCAAACGTATCTTATCTCGCCATTCTCTGTCTCTAAACTAACAGTACTTGTCTCTTTTTATAAAAACGATGGCGGAGATGTCCAAGAAATTAGATAAGTAAAGCAGCGATCCCTCAGGATCTTCGATCCTGAGGGATTCGCCAAATAGTTAACTTTCATCCAGTCTTTGCTATTGCGCTGAGCTGGTGTCCTCTCTCTCTTGCCCGAGCCGATTCTCCTTGATCTTGTCTCCCTATGTTTACGTTTGGTTCTCATCCAGAGGAACAGCGGTTATCTCCACTTCGTTCTTATCTTTAGAGCAGAAACCCTTCGTTTTCCTCTTTCCCTGTATAGAAAATAACCATTATCAGTGGCTAAGTTATACACATCGATTTTCACATGTTTTGTGATAGTTCCCTATGACTTTCTAAATCCATGATACAAAAGGTTCACAAATTGTATTAAAAAGTCATTAAAGTAATCATCAAAATCATACCTTTTGAGTACTCCACAGTAACCTTTTGGAACCCCCACTCATTTCATCTAGTTGATGTAGAAGAAACAAGATATTATGTATCCTTGGAGATGCAAATTATAGGAGAACTTGGCACATATTTATGTACCAATGTATATGGCCCCCAAAGATTAGAAGAAAAGATGCTTCTGCTGGACCGCCTCTCAAATTTGGAACTTAGATACTCTGGTGTTAAAGGGATATTTTGGGGGGGGATTTTAATATGATAACCTCGTTAAGAGAAAATAAGGGGGGATTGAGGAGGCTTAACCAGGATGCAGAGGTTCTTAGTCAATTCATTAGTCCTCTAGGTTAATCAACATTATCCCAAAGAGCGGGTTGTACACTTGGAATAACAAGAGGGCAGGAGACAGGCAGATTGCCTCGAGACTAGATCATTTCCTCATAACAGAAGATATCCTACTGGAGGGAACCACAGTGGAGTCGGACACCATCCCAAGTGGGGGTTCTGACCACTGGCCCATCACTCTGGATGCTGCCATTTTTTGCACTCCCAAAAAAAGGCCCTTCATATTTGAGAGATTCTGGATTGACCACCCTGATTTCAAATAAAAAAATAAAGCAATGGTGGCATGAACCTCTTATGATTAGGGGTACGAAGATTTTCTATCTTCAAGAAAAAATAAAACATATTAAAGCCCGACTTCGTACCTGGAACCAATAGGTGTTCGGGAACATCTTCAAAGAGAAGATTGTCTTGGAAGAACAAATGGAACGACTGCATAAGGATTGGATCAATGAGGAAATTTCCCAGAACTCCATCTGTGTTGAGAAATATCTCATGAAATAATGGGAAGAAATATATTTGTAGGAGGAGATCCTATGGAAGCATAAATCCTGAGTCCAATGGCTTAAGGAAGGAGAGAAGAATACTAAATTTTTCCATAGATCAGCCATAGACTACATATGCACCAACAAGATCATATGTTTAAAAGATGTACAAGTGAACTCTTATGATTTGCATAGGGACATCTCTACCCTGTTGGTCGACCCCTTTCTCATATTTCCAGAAAACCAAATATGACAGGGAAGGGGCAATCCGGGAAGTTGTGGCCTCCATCCCAAGGATTTTATCAGAGGACCACAATCTGAACCTGGACCGGCCTATCACTCTAATTGAAGTGGAAGAAGCGATGCATGAAATGCCCAATGGTAAGTCGCCTGGCCCAGATGGATTTACTATTGATTTCTTCAAAGCTTGTTGGGACATTATGTAGAAGGATATTTGGGATGTGGTTGAGGACTCTCGTAAAACTTCCTATATCCTGAAATCCCTCAACTCTACTTTTATTGCTTTGATTCCCAAGGAAGAGGCAGCCTGCAACCCGACGAAGTTCTGACCCATAGCCCTATGCAATGTTGTAATATTCCTACTTAGCCCAAGATAAGAGGAATATAAAATTTTGTTTCTTTTTATGTTGGTTGAATAAATGAATCAAGGAGGACATGTAAAACTCCTGAAAACAATGAATAAATTTATGCCTATGTGAACAGAGACAAATCTAGGCCATGTAAAATAAACACTTACAGGTGTGAATGGGTTTGAACTATGAGACTGGGTCAACCTTGAGCAAGTCCACAGCGTAGTCTAGATGCAATGTACCTCATGGATGCACAACGCAATTCTAGATGGAGGCTCCAAATGTGAAAGGAGCTAACTCATTGAAGTGGTTTAGGGTTTGATAAGGATTTTATCTTATAAAATGAAGAGGAAAGCAGCATGAGGGGGTTGTTTATGATAATAATTTTCTAAAGATATTGTCTGTTTAGAAATTTCTTATTCTCTTGCTGTTTAGCTGAGAATAATGTTGTTTAGCGCTGGGTGTTCTGGAGCAGGAATCCCACCTTCATCCTAGAGCAGCTCTTGGGGGAGCCTTGTTTGTCTTGTCCACTATCTAGCATTTGGCCAAGATTCATCTTACACCTACAGTTCTAGTCCTTTTTAGGATTGGTTTGTCCTTGTGAGCCGCAACAAGTGAAGGATAGATCTATTCAGATCTATGGAGCTCTAGCACCCCTTTTCACTAGGAAAGTCATCTATCCCTTTGGCAAGAGTGTTCTAGAACTTGGGAGCTTTAGATCCAGATATTGGCATCAAGCCAAAGCATACTCAGAGTCTACAGCACAATCCATTTTGTAGTACTACGTTATTTTGAAGAGCAGAATTGCAGGGAGTCCTGGCATCATCTTGGACGAGAGATATCTGGTGATTGGATCCTTCCTTTCACTATGGTGATCCATGGATTTGCCATCCAATCCATGTTTGTTTCAGATCTGATCTACTGTACATCATATACTTCAGAATTTTCTGAATATTACTGTAGATTTGTAACTTAGATCTCAGATCTACTCTTGTACTTTCATTTTTTGTTGAGATCCCCAAGGGGAATGTATAAAGGAGCCTTTCTTGTATAAAGATCTGAATTAGATCCATATTTTTGTGTACAAATATTCTCTAGATCTGAGTTGTAATATACTGTTGCTTCAACCCATAAAAATAACGCTGTCAAGTTTATGAAGAATTTTCTTGTGTTTGCAGCACCTCATTTATGAGGGTTTCTTCTTATAAATCCTTCTCCTTTCTGTTATACATTATATAAGACATTGTGTAAAGTTATTTTTCTGATGTATAGCTGAAACATGAGCCTCCATATTAATCTCCTGAAAGTATTGGGCTAAACTATGTTATTTTCTAGCAGTGTTGTTTTTTGTATTGCTGCAATCCCGTCTTTGGGCATTTTCTAGTTGCACTAGGTGTGGGGAGACCTGTTTAACCCACCTAGGAAGATTTTTTTTTAATCCCTCTTGGATTCAGGTCTTAGATGGTCATATCTAAGGGATCCAAGTTTTGGCTTCCGATCCTATAGCATCCATTCCTGAAAAATGTGTTTTTCAGGCATGCCTTGATAGTAGTCCCAATTTTTGGATATTACAGTGGTATCAAAGCATGATATTTAGTTCAGCCTGTGAGTCTCAAAGATAGAGATCAAGATGCTGAAAATAATGAGTTTTCTATCATCAGTTTTTAGATCCAGAAAGGACCTCTCCAAGGAGGTTAAGAATATAGAAGAAGGAGAAGAGAAAGGACCATGCACTTCCTACTCTTGCAAAGAAGAAGACAAGAAGCATGGAGGACACTTGGATCATCAGATATTGAGTGAATACCTTGTTGAGTACAAGTCTCAACCTAGAGCCTTCAAGGAGAGTCTAGCCTTCCCACAATTCATTCAACTGAAGGAAGGGAAGAGACCCTGCAACAAGGGAGAAATCAAGGGAAATAGATTTCTATTGTCCACTTTTGATGGGACATATGCAACCAAAGCTTGGGAAAGAAGACTCAGTGCATTCTTCCTACTACATCCAGTGGTAGAGAAAGGATCAATGGAGATTGCAGCGCTACATCTGAAGGGTGAAGCAAGCAATTGGTGGTTCAACCATGAGAGACATGCAAAAGTATCATCTTTTGTAGATTTCACTCAAAGGGTGATCAAGATATTTGATAAAGAGAAATATGAGGAAGAGAAATCCTCACTATCTCTTGCGGAGGCTTGTACCAGCACTCTGACAGCCTTGGAGGAGTAGCCTTCAACACCAGTAGTTGAGAGAGCCAACATGGTAGAAGAAGGAACTCTTGCAGCCATACAATATGTTCCCAAAGCCCATCAAGGTATGATTGAGTTTCCACCTTCTATTATTACAACAAATATTTTAGAGGGTTATGGAAACCTACTGTTGCATGACCCAGAATCATCACTTACTTCTAATCTAGAGCAGCAGAGTTGAACTGCATTGTCCAAGAGCAGCAGTGAAGAAAGGAGGACCCATTCCTCATGGGAGCAATCATAAGTCAGCTTCATTCAAGAAGCCATGAAGAAAAGGGGTAGACATCTTGAGATGAGAAACATTTTCTCCTCTCTAGATGACACTTTCTCAATGAGCATGCCATAGCTCAAAGAGAAACTTCTAATTGCAGAAGATCTAGGACCCCACTGGTTTTGGAAGACCATGCATGAGGAGGAGGTCTCATCAAGAGATCCCATGGAAGGTGCACTTCAACATTCCATGAAGTGCAAAGTTCTTCAAAGATTTGAGAAGTTTGATTTCCTACAATGGGAGGATGCCAAATTTTTGCATAATGAGATCCATAATCCACCGGTGGATGAATGGATGTGGATGGTGAGAAAGAAGCTGGAAAGCTACTTGCAGATCTATGATACCAGGCAGTAGGAGGCTTGGCTATACTGGTTACTTTTGAAAGAGTTTTTCCATCATCCTCTTTCTAAGGGTATGTGGAGGAAAGATGTGTGGAAGGATACTTGCATCATTGAGCAGCAAGGAATATGGACACATTGTGTTGATATGATATTCTTCATATCGATCACCATGTTTTCACCACATGATTTATATGATGAAGGTATGGGGAGGCAACAATTTTTTTTGTTTCTTTTGATGTTCCTGGGAGAGAAAGAGCAGAGTTCATCTCACACTTTGCATGATGTTGTAGGAGAAGGAGATGGAATTATCTCCTTAGCCTTGGATGATTTGGAAGTACTTCCACTCTGGAAGGAACTTCTTGTTTGTAGAAACATTATGGAAGATGTCTTTGACAATGAAAATGTCAAAGAAAGGAGCTATGTATTGGTAGGAGCCTATTTTCATAGGCCAATAGCGTTGTCACTCTGTAGCATGAACTTATGGATGGAGTGTCCCTAGGATCATTCCACTCTTGGTGCACTTGATGGACAAGGAGGAGGTGAGAAAGATGGAGTAATGGATGGAGACATCTATTACTATTGTTATCTCAAAATCAGGCCCTGATAGGCTACTAATCAAGGAGACCCTGAGTAACTATTTCAAACCAGGCTTTTAGCTGAGACTTAGCCTCCTCAGCCTGAGAGGGCTCTCTCAAAGTTTTTATGATTTTTAAATAAAAGTCAGATGGCTAACTCTGTGAGTAAATGGATTAAATTTAGTAATTGGTTGTACTACAATAAAAAAGCATCCATTGGGATTATGGGGTCACTTTATGTTTTTACTAAACATGGATATCAAATTCATATGGAAGTTAGGGAATATTAAGGCTTAGATGCATTAGTAAAACAATAAAACAGTAGGTCACACAGTCCATGAATATATGAAGGAAGTTAGAGCACTTTCACAGTGAGTTATAAGTAACATACACTCATGCCACTGCAAGTAAAATATAAAGGAGAAACATAACAACATCAATCATCCATAGCCTTTTCTGAATCCTGAGTAACAAACTGATACCACTGTATTAAGATACAAATAGAATTGCAGATAATACCAAACAGTACACTTGTTCCAGAAAAATTCCAACCCTATGTTATTCGATTTCCTCCCTTTTATAGAGTACTTCAATACATCTTAGGATTCTCTCCAATCCTTTGAGGAGAATTCGAAATTTGACACCCAACACTTTTCATAAAACAAACTGCATTTACAACTGACAGTTAAACTGTCTGTTTAGACTCCTAATACAATTAGGACTAAGAAATCATTTATTAAAACATAAAAACCTTATCTAAATACTTAAAACAACACTTGATAGCTGCATCTTCTAGTCTTCGACCATGATCATGCCTATCTTCTTGCTGTTAGACCCCTTTTATCTCTTCCTTATCTGTCCCTGTAAAATAGGATAGTGCTTCCTGTATCGTAGCTGAGTGCTTCATTAATATCAATTCAAACCTTTTGCTACATAATTTGAACTCAAAACACACGCCAAATGTCTTAAAGTCTTCATATATATTTGACCTTCCATCTATGTATAGGTCAAATTTTCAAAAATGATGTGGAAACTGCCATAATGTTGTGCTACGAAACTGTATGTGTTTTCGTACCGCAGACCTTTCTTTTGAAAAACATGCTTTAGACTCTAGTTTAAATGTTCCAAAACCCTTTGAATCTTCATTGATATTCAATATATATCTCCCATCAGCATCAAGGCTTCAAAACTGAACCATTTCTTCTTTGAAATTTACAAAAATTTATAAAACTGCATCCTACAATAGTTTCGTAGCGTGCTACGAAACTGCTGAGTCTGCTTCAGCAGTTTCGTAGTGCACTACGAAACTTCTGATTCTTCATGTTTCTCAGTTTTTTCCTCAAAATTTCCAGTCATAAACCTTAAAAATTAATCTTCAAGTGTAGATCCATTCTTATAACACTAACCATCAACCTTGAGCAGTTTCAAAAATGGAGCATTAGTATATAACCTTCAAAGTTTATTTCAAAGATGAAACTTACTATTTAGGCTGTAGCTCATCTCCAAACTGATTTAACTGTATCTCTAAATATTCAATTCTCCTCTTGAGCATTCTGTTATTAGCCCTCAGTTTTATGTTAACCATCTTGATGAACTTGGCTTCCTTGATTGCAGGTAGGGTCCAGATGAAAAACTGAGCCACTACAAAACTGCTGAGCCTTCATGTTTCTCAGTTTTTTCCTCAAAATTTCCAGTCATAAACCTTAAAAATTAATCTTCAAGTGTAGATCCATTCTTATAACACTAACCATCAACCTTGAGCAGTTTCAAAAATGGAGCATTAGTATATAACCTTCAAAGTTTATTTCAAAGATGAAACTTACTATTTAGGCTGTAGCTCATCTCCAAACTGATTTAAATCTATCTCTAAATATTCAATTCTCCTCTTGAGCATTCTGTTATTAGCCCTCAGTTTTATGTTAACCATCTTGATGAACTTGGCTTCCTTGATTGCAGGTAGGGTCCAGATGAAAAACTGAGCTTGACTGTCAATCAGTTCAGGATTTGGATTTTTCTCAAGCTCCCATAGCCCTTTCATCCTTTCAAACTTGACCTTCTCTTCAGCATATATTCTTTCTCTTTTCTTCAATTTCTCAAGTTCATTATTTTCAAGCCTGAGTTTAGTCTTTACCTCTTCATAGCTGCTTTTTTCCTTTTGAACCTTGAAGACCCTGTTTCTATCTTCTTCAGGCATTGCAGATGATGCATCTGTAGTTTCTTAAAAAACAGTAGCACTTTCTTCCCTTGTTTGCTCTATCACCAAATCTGACTGTTTCAGCTTCTTAGATTGCCTCATTGAGGATCTTCTGGGTTTAAAAATAAACTCTGCCATCTCTTCTTCAAATTATAACTTTTTATATATCTTCAAATTTTTTAATTTGTTGGCACCTGTATCTAGTTTGATGAAGTCTTCTTGCACTAGGGGAGATTCCTCTATGTTGATAGCCTGAAGTATGTCATTCAAATTTCCTCTTGTCTCCTCTGCAACTATAGCCTTACCCTTTTCTTTTAACTTCTAACTTTTAGTCAAATTCTTTGGATTTGCTTTGCTAGTTGACTATTCTAAAATTGTTTCCTCAACTAGGGTTTTCTTCTTCTGTATAGACCTAGGAGTCTCTTGGATATTCAATGATGTCATTGGTTATTTCACTTGTTTCCTGGGTTTAAGTTTAAAAAATATTTTAGAATTTGTTTCCATAGGACCAACAATCTTCAATGGGGTTTAGCTTGTGGGCTAGCAACTGTTCTTCACCATTAATTCAGGTCCTTTATATAAACTAGCCACTGGTGAAGTGTTGTGCAGATACATTCTGGAGCAAGAAAGGCATGCTATCGTGGCAGACGCTCATGAAGGCATAGCAGGAGGTCACTACACAGGTAAGACAACGGCAAAAAAAATCTTGCAGGCTGGGCTATGGTGACATAGAATTACATTTGGAAGGGATAAGCTCAGGCTCCAACCAGTGTGCTGGGAGCGCAGGGGTATGCTGAGCGCACCCAGGGTGCAAAAACTAGCCATTGGAATAGTTAAGTCAGATAAAAAGAAACAATTACCATTGGATGGGATGTGTTAGCCACCTATAATATTTTGTTATACCAAAAGGTGGCTAAATCTTTTTGGAGCCTCCAAGGAACAATTTTATCACTAAAAATTGTTGGCTCTTGAAGTCTCTCTAAGGCCTCATGCCTCTTTTCAGATCCCTTATTGCTATTTACATCCTAAAAGCCTTTGAAATCCTTCAAAAATCCCAAGTTAAATACTGCTGTAGAACCCCTTGGTCCCCTTCCTTTTCTTCCTCACTAACCTCATTTTCTATTCTCCATTTCCAATGAAAAACCCACAATTTCATGTTTCTCCCTTTCCATTTCATTAAAATCCCTTTTATAAGGTTAAAAACCCACTTTTTAACCTTACCGAAACCTTCATTTCCTTCAAGAAACCCTTCAAAAACCATGAAAATACATGTTTTTATGTACAGAAATTAAGCCCCTCGAGCTTAAGCCCTTAGCCCCTTTTCTTCCATACGCCCGCACCCTAGAAACAAGTTTTAACCCTTTGGCACTTATCGCAAAGCGTAGATCGCATAATTTCCAAATTGTTATTTTTTAAACTGATGCATCGCAAATATTTGCGCTGCGATCCATCGCAGATCGCAATTTTCAGTTTTCCTCCAAAGAGCATCGCAAATATTTGTGCTGCAATCCATCGCAGATCGCAGATCGCAATTTTCATTTTTCCTCCAAAGAGCATCGCAAATATTTGCGATGCGATCCATCGCAGTTTCCGCCCATCGCATAATCACAATATCGCATTTTCTCTCCGTCGCATAATCTGCCATCGCGTTTTTCACTTTTGCGATCAGTCCCACCGGGCCCACCGTACGATCCCCTCGCCACTCATATAAAATGTGCCTTTTTCATTTGTAAAATCAAAAAACGTCATATTGTATTGTTTACAAAGGTTTTTCCGCTGCCTTCTCCCAACTGTCGATATTGCGCGATCGACGGCTTAGATTTTATCTTTTTCCACCATTCTATGATTTCTCCAAATAATCCCGACTGTTGGATGATGCCATCCAACGACCCTGCTTCCTCTGCACATCCTCCAATGCAGTTTAACCTATGAACGCAGGATTTCATAACTTTTGTTTGTATTTCGCAGGGTTTAACGTTTTTCGCTATATTCATATGAAATTTGAAAGATGAGGGTGACGACCCTCCCTCCTTCAATTTATCAAAGGAAATTGTTTTGCAGGTGTCAAATTCACATTTTCGTCAGTGTTTCGTGAGGCATTGATGCCGTATAACCCTGCGCAGCCTTGTGTAATAGCGAAGCACCAAGAATCTGGCACAGTCAAAGAGTATCAGCTGTAGAAGACTAGAAATGTGCCAGCACAGAGAATTGAAGACAGTTTTATGGGGATTACGGCTAAGACTGTTATCAAAAGCCTAATCCCCCAATCTAAAACACAGCCTGCAGAATACCTAAAGTGTTTTAGTGACAACAAACCCTCCACCGCCACAAAAAGGAGGTGAATTGATTCCTCCCAGCGACTAAATGCCACCTGTTGCCTCAAACCTTTCAAACCAGGGCCGAAGTTATTGAAAAGGAAGATGTTTTGCCTCAACGCAGCTGAGAAGTTACTTCTGCAAGGAACTTAATGCGAGAAATATCTGCAGAGTTATTTCAACCTCACGCCAAACCTCAAAGGTCAACAAATTCTTTCCAGCAGACCTGATAGTTAATGTAAAATAGTTAATACAGAGAAACACCTGTAAACTTCTTCATCGAGCCCCTCAAAGGGCCAAGAAGTCTTGAATCTATATTAATTACTTTAGCAGATATTTTATCAGATCTCACCTCCTCATTCTTCTATAAATACTTCTGTAGAAGATGAGAAATTGTTGGTTGAGTTGCTTACAGAGCTTTGAAATACATTCGAGCCCAAACTTCTAATTGTAAATAGTGTTCACTAGCCCTTGGACCTCTGCTTGTGATAGATTAGTTAGGCTAAATAGTGAAGATGATTGCTGAACTGAAACATTGGACTTGAAGACTGTAACCGGTTTGACATCAATATAAAAGCTATTTCTTGGGATCCTGGTCTATGTCATTGGTGAAGTGCATCTCTCTTTGTTATTGTTTTCCTTCTATGTATGCCATATTGTTCATATTCCTCTGTGAAGGACAGTTTAAACAGGGTTAGGATCTACTATATACCAGTAACCTTCTCTGGCTGAGAAATATTTATCTTAATGCTTTCTTCAAATTTGTTTATTTAAGAATGGTTTAATAAAGTTTAAACAGTTAGGAATGTTGGCGTTCCCTCATCCTTCTGCTTTCTTAAACACTGTTATTGAATGTGATTTCCATTATTTGCTATTAAAGTTATACTAGAGAAGATATGGTTTTCCCTGATTCCTAGATCCTTTTCTCCAAAGGCAGATTTTGCAAATTTCCCTTGGTGCGAACTGAAAGAAGACTAGGTTTAAAAGTACTTTATCTGATCTTAAGTTACATTTTGTTTCTCTTATATGTTTTCATACTTTCTGAAGGTAATTTTTGGGTGTGGAGCCTGATTATCTTGTTTACTTTGTATCACAGCATTGGACCCCTATACCTTAAAAAGGGGCGGCAACGCCGCCCGAAATTAATCGCTGCAATGGGGGGTCCAGGGGGGGGCGGCAGCACTTTTCGGAGCCCCCCCCTGGCAGGGGTTTGGGGGCAGCGCCCCCGAAGCTAAAAACAGATGTAAAATTGCCTTGTAAAAGTATAGTAATTTCTAGTCAATCTGGGCCGTTCATTAGGCAAATGATCTGACGGTAGAAGTTATGTTTAGATTAGGGTTTTTTTCCCTAGAAGGAAACCCCCTTGTATATATGAGGGCATTGTATTGCGGTTGTGTATCATGAGTGTATTCTCGGAGTGAGAAACAGAGAGGGAGACTGTGAGAGAGAATAGAGGGTATTACAACAAATCTGCTGTAGGTTTTGTCTCTTCATTTTGTTGGATAATATAAAGGAAGGAATGGCTGTTCAGGGTGGACATAGCCCAAACTGGGTGAACCACGTATATCTGTGTCTCTCTGGTTTTATGTGTTTTGTGTGCTTTTATTTTCCGCATATTTTATGTGTTTCATTGCTCTGTAATATTTAATTTTCTAACAACTGGTATCAGAGCCGAAGGTATATTTCGCTGATAAACTCGCAGGAAAAAAGGGTTCCTGTTTCGAGTGGGATCAATGGTGGACGATGGTAAGTTTAGGGTCGAGAAATTTAACGACCAAAACTTTGCGCTGTGGAAGATGCAGATGGAAGATTATCTGTATCAGAAATATCTGTACCTACCATTGAGCGGAAAAACAAAGAAGCCGGCGACCATGATAGATGAGGAATGGAACATTCTCGATAGAAGGGCACTCGGAATAGTACGGTTGTGCCTTGCGACGTCAGTCGCATTCAATATTTCGAAGGAAACAACAACAGAGGGTTTGATGCAGACGTTGGCGAAACTGTATGAAAAGCCCTCGGCCTCAAACAAGGTATTTCTTATGAAACGACTATTTAATATTAAGATGTCGGAAGGTGGATCTGTTGCAGACCATTTAAATGAATTTAATACAGTTACCAGTCAGCTAAGTTCTATAGGGGTAAACTTTGATGATGAAGTTAGAGCTCTATTATTCTTTTGCTCATTGCCAGAGAGTTGGAATGGTTTAGTAATGGCCATTAGTAACTCTGTCTCTGGATCTAGTACTTTAAAGTTTGATGATGTTGTTGGTGCTATCCTTAACGAGTAAATGCGACGGAAAAGCTCCGGTGAGACATCAGGTAATGCTTTGAGTGCAGAGTCTAGGGGAAGAAGAATGGAAAGAGGAAAGAGCTCGGGATATCACAGTAAATCAAGGAAAGGTAGATCCAAGTCCAGATCGGGGATAGTGTGCTGGAATTGTGGAAAGAAAGGACACCTAAAGAAAGACTGTAGATCTCGGAAGGGAAAAGAAGGAGACACACAGCAAGAAAACAATCATGAAGCAAATGTGACACGTGATGTGTTACAAGATGCTTTGATTCTTTCTTTCGAAAATGTTACTGATTCTTGGGTTGTAGATTCAGGGGCTTCATTCCATGCCACACCTGATAAGAAATATTTTCATGACTATGTCCAAGGAGATTTTGGACAAGTTCGTTTGGGTGATGATAAACCCTGTAAAATTGTTGGAATGGGTAAAGTTCTTGTAAAACAACAGAATGGAAACCAATGGTTGCTAAAAGAGGTAAGGCATGTTCCAGATCTGAAGAAAAATCTGATTTCAACAGGGCAGTTAGGCGGTGAAGGTTGTGTGACAACTTTCACAGATAAAACTTGGAAGGTCACCAAAGGAGCGCTGGTAATAGCAAAAGGTGAAAGGGTTGGTACATTGTATTTATGCAATGGTATTTCTAACTCTGTTAATGCTTTAAATTCCAAAGGAGCAGATGCAGGATTATGGCATCATAGGCTCGGACACATGAGTGAGAAGGGGATGAAAATTCTTCACTCAAGAAATCTGCTGCCAGGTTTGAAGAATGTTGATTTGGATTTCTGTGAGAATTGAATTTATGGAAAACAGAAGAGAGTCAGATTTCTCAGAGTTGGGAAAGAAAAGAAGAGCGAAAAATTGGAGCTTGTGCATACAGATGTATGGGGACCTTCTCAGGTATCATCTCTCGGTGGCTCTCATTATTATGTTACTTTCATTGATGATGCAACTAGAAAAACATGGATTTATTGTATTCAGAATAAATCTGATGTCTTTGATACTTTCAAGAAATGAAAAACTTTGGTTGAGATTGAGACAGGAAAGAAGTTGAAGTGTCTCAGATCAGACAATGGAGGTCAATATTGCAGCAAAGAGTTTGATAGGTATTGTTCAGAGCATGGAATGCGCAAAGAGAAGACAGTTCCAAGAACACCACAAGAAAATGGTGTGTCAGAAAGGATGAACAAAACAATCATGGAGCGTGCAAGGTGCATGAGATTGCATGCAGGATTGCCTTTACAATTTTGGGCAGATGCTGTAGATACCGCTGTTTATCTAATAAACAGAGGGCCTTCAAGTTCCTTGGATGGTGGTATTCCAGAGGAAGCATGGACAGGTAAAAAGGTAAACTACTATTTTTTAAAGCCTTTGGTTGTGAGGCCTTTGTCCATATTAATAAAGAAAACAGAACAAAGCTTGAGGCAAAATCAAAGAAATGTACCTTTATTGGATATGGTGCTAATGATTTTGGTTATCGCTTATATGATTATGAAAATCACAAAATCATTAGGAGCAGAGATGTAATATTCAATGAAAAGGTCTTGTATAAGAATCAGTTGTAGGAAAAGAAACAAGAAAAAGAAAGCAAGGAATACGCGGTTCTTGATGAGATATCTGAAAAAGTAAAGGTGCCTGAAAATAATAATAATCAACAACCACAACAGCAACAACCACCACAACAACAGCAGGCACCTCAAACACCTGAAAGTGGTGTTAGAAGATCTACCAAGATAAGTAGACCCCTGAACGATACTGTCCTTCATTATATTATTTATTGTTCACTGATTCTGGCGAACTTGAATGTTATGAAGAAGCAATGTAGGTTGAAAGCAGGAAGAAGTGGGAGCTAGCCATGGAAGAAGAGATGGACTCCTTAATGCATAACCAGACTTGCGACTTAGTCAGGTTGCCTATAGGTAAAACTACATTGCATAATAAATGGGTTTACAGGCTGAAGGAAGAAGATGGAGGAAAACAGAGGTACAAAGCTAGACTTGTGGTGAAGGGATTTTCACAGAAGAAAGGTATTGATTTTGATGAAATATTTTCTCCTGTTGTTAAAATGAATTCAATTAGAACTATTTTAAGTCTTGTAGCAGCGGAAGATTTACATCTTGAACAGTTAGATGTAAAGACAACATTTCTCCATGGAGATTTGGAGGAAGAGATATACATGCAGCAACCAGAAGGATATGAGGTAAAAGGGAAAGCAAAATTGGTGTGCAGGTTAAAGAAGAGCTTGTATGGCTTAAAACAGGCCCCAAGGAAGTGGTATCTAAAATTTGACAAGTTTATGTCTGAACAAGGTTATACTAGATGTCACTCTGATCATTGTGTTTATCTGAAAAGGAAAAATGATGGCAACTATATTATACTGTTATTGTATGTAGATGACATGCTTGTTGCAGGGTCTAACATGCAGGAAATAAATGTGCTCAAAAGAAAATTGGCAAATTCATTTGCAATGAAGGATTTGGGAGCCGCAAAACAAATCCTTGGTATGAGGATAACTAGAGACACGAAAAATCGCAAATTAACACTGTCTCAAAATGAGTACATAGAGAAGGTGTTGAAAAGATTTAATATGCAGAATGCAAAACCAATTAGTACACCTTTTGCTATCCATTTCAAACTTAGTAAGGAGATGTGCCCAAAGACCCAAGAAGACATAGATTATATGTCTAAAGTTCCATATGCATCAGCAGTTGGAAGCTTAATGTATGCAATGGTCTGCACAAGGCCTGATATTGCACATGCAGTGGGAGTTGTAAGCAGGTATATGAAAAATCCAGGAAAAGAACATTGGATGGCAGTAAAATGGATTCTCAGATATTTGAGAGGTACCAAAAATCAAGCATTATGCTTTGGTGGTTCAAACATTGCTCTACAGGGATATGTTGATGCAGATATGGCAGGTGACAGAGATAACAGGAGGAGCACTACAGGATATGTATTTACTGTAGGTGGAATAGCTGTCAGTTGGGTTTCAAAAATCCAAAGTGTTGTTGCACTTTCAACAATAGAAGCCGAGTATGTTGCTACTACAGAGGCTAGTAAATAAATGATTTGGTTACAAAGGTTTATGGATGAATTGGGTAAGAAGCATGATATGGGCACACTATACAGTGATAGCCAAAGTGCTATTCATCTTGCAAAGAACTCAACATTTCATTCCAAGACTAAACACATACATCTCAAGTACCATTTCATACGGTCAGTATTGGAAGATGGAGAGTTGAAGCTGAAAAAGATACACACTAGCCAGAATCCTGCAGATATGCTAACAAAAGTTGTAACCAGGGAGAAACTGAGAACATGCTCAGTTTCAATTGGTCTTCAAGGATGACGATGAAGATGAGAAACAGCCAGGTCCAAAGAGGAGTCATTGTCCAGCAAATGAAGCAGCGGTGGAGTTGCTACAATTAGTCTCCAAGTGGGAGATTGTTGGGTGTGGAGCCCGATTATCTTGTTTACTTTGTATCACAGCATTGGACCCCTGTACCTTAAAATGGGTGGCAACGCTGCCCGTAATTGATCGCTGTCGTGGGGGGTCCATGAGTGGGTGGCAGCGCTTTTTGGAGCCCCCCCCTGGTGAGGGTTTTCGGGGGCACCGCCCCCGAAGCTAAAAACAGATGTAAAATTGCCTTGTAAAAGTATAGTAATTTCTAGTCAATCTGGGCCGTTCATTAGGCAAATGATCTGACGGTAGAAGTTATGTTTAGATTAGGTTTTTTGCCCTAGAAGGCAACCCCCTTGTATATATGAGGGCATTGTATTGCGGCTGTGTATCATGAGTGTATTCTCGGAGTGAGAAACATAGAGGGAGACTGTGAGAGAGAATAGAGGATATTACAGTGGATCTGATGTAGGTTTTGTCTCTTCATTTTGATGGATAATATAAAGGAAGGACTGGCTGTTCGGGGTGGACGTAGCCCAAACTCGGTGAACCACGTATATCTGTGTCTCTCTGGTTTTATGTGTTTTGTGTGCTTTTATTTTCCGCATATTTTATGTGTTTCATTTCTCTGTAATATTTAATTTTCTAACAGTAATTATGTGGATTACTGGATTGTTCGTCAATTAAGCTGCTTTAATAGAACTTTCCCAAGAAGTTTATGGTTAGCCCTGTCCTTGGTTGGTTTTAAACAGTTACTTAAGAGGCTTTCCTTGTTTGGACTGACTATAAATCCTCTGAGAAATTATTATTAGTTTCCACCCCTCCAACACTTTATTGTTTCCATACCATCACTCTAATCTCAATAATCTTGTGGTATAGATGACTTTCCCCTTGGATAATTCTTGATGTTGTTGTTCAATTAAAGCTCTGTTATGACTCCATAGCCCAATGGACTAAAAACCAGCGTTATATCTATCTTTTAGCCATAACTGTTCTTCCCTCTTGCAACTTCTCACCTTTGAAACTCTTTGCATTCAGGACTTTCACCTCGAATAGTAATCATGCTCAACCATCCAAAACAAAACAAAACCCTTGGCCTTCATAACTAGCCTAATATCATTACCTTAAGCTTTCAAAGACAATATCCATATTTGTACATATTGGAGAGATCCCTCTTCGGATTCAGGAGGGCTAGATCCTAGAATCCCAAAGTTGGTTGAAACGCTGTTGTTTCTGTAATTGGACTCTGCCAATCTTGCTAATAAATTACGGAGACCTAAGAGGATGGGTGACTGACATTTAATGAGGTGATTTTTGGAGATTTTTTACCATTTACTTGATGGTAAGTTCCACGTGAAGTCTACCCTACCATTGGGCGATCGCCAAAGCTATAAAATAGGTGGGCTAGAGCAAGCAAGGGTTTCATATCGCTTGAATAGCTCGTACTTGGCATATTTGTCCTAGATGAATTGTGTTGTAAGAATTTATGTGCCTCTGGCATCTCTTTCTTGTCTGAGCAACCTGCTCCCTAGGACAGTAGCAATCCCGAGTTTGTCTTCTGTGCCAAGATGTTGGCTATGAATCCTACTGAACCCTCGAAACCAGTCATCTCGATGGAATAGGGCACTGAGGAAGTGGTGGAAATTGAGTCTGAAGTGGAAGAATTTTTCTCCACTCCAGTCACAAAGAAGGGCAAGGAAAAAGAAAAACACTTCATGAAACCCCCAAAACCCGTGAAATGGGTTAAGGGGACACCTGGTGCTTCCTTGCGAAATGTAACATCCCCGAAGGTAGCACCCTAGGAGGGATCTACTCAGGAGGAGGCCCAGCCTGCCGGACCAATCAATTGGTTACCTCCCTTCATCCGAAAACACAAAACCTCGACGTGCACGCCAAAGAAACTCGACGGCCTGATCACTTATTCGTAGACACTGCTAACACTTGGATAAGTCCCTATCATTGGTGACCCTATTGGAAAGCTGCACAAGATCAAATTTGATGATCATGACTTGGACAGTCTCGAGGCCTTCCCTGAGCTGGCACCTGAATTATACCTTGAAACGATTCAGGAGGAAAATGGGATCAAAATTGTTCCTCAACATTGGGTGCATGGATTGGCCAGGTCTGGGCTCTTGAACTTGCTAAGGATGCCTCACTTCAGTCACTACACCGTGACGGACCGACTAGCTCGATAGTTGCTTTCCCTAATTCATGATGACTGCTTATGGATCTTGGATAGGATCCCCATCGACACTGCACTGGTGCACAAAGTTACTGGCCTTCCCCTGCATGACCCCAACCATCTAGAGCACGTTGGTAAAAAGTATGAGGCAAAATTGGCTGAGTATGTGCGCAAGACCTACCATGTGGAGCGCAATACTTGGGCTTTTATAATCAATTCTATCAGGGACCAAGGCACGCAGCTGGGCATGATGTTGTTGGCATGCAAAATGATGAGAAAATGTTAGGTCTCCTTTGTCCCAGCCTATCTAATTCAGTTAGCAGGCCAATGCGGAGAAGGGGTATGTTTTAACAGGCCTAGTATTTGTGTGATGAGTTTCTGACTAATGTTCATGAGTCCCAGGAGTAGGGCCGCACCTTCTGTTATTCTTGGTTATTGTTCCTCATAAATTTGGTTGCTTGGGAAGCCCCTACAGAGTCATTCCTTCTTGAACTTACCCTGGACATGTGCGAAGGGGTTCGCTATACACACTTGTGGGATTCTAAGGACCCATAGTGTCTTGACGACAACCAAGTTTTTTGGGTCATCTTTTAGAGTAGCTTAGCCACAACCATTAACTCCTGACCACGGTTGTTCCCTGCCATGTATGACAAATAAAAGGACATTGTAGCATTTCAGATCATTATGCACAACGTCTAGATCAAATCACACAAGGATAAAGCCTAGACTTTGCTCCCTTATATGGTGACGGATGCAGAAATTGACAACAACATTGTGCTCTGGCCTCTTAACTGGAAGATTGACTTCAAAATTGGTGCGAAGGGCATCAAAGGGACCAGTACATCAAAATTAACCCCCTCTGTCATCATCATGGATACTGCGACCACACAAAAGGATGCGTAGCAGACACAAACCTTTAAGAAGGACATCGAGGTGGAGACTCAGGTAGATTCACAGCTAGCCCTAGGAGCAGAAGGACTAAATGTAGGAGGAACTGCCTCCCTCCACGACACGAAGCGAACAAGCATACCTATCAAAATGCCCTGCACGAAGCAGCACTCCCAACGAACGGCATGTGACAAGACAGTCGCATTGACTGATGGAGATCTTGAACAAATCATAGATGTGGTTATTATGTCTACGAAGGACAGATGGGTAGCCCTAGAGGAGTAGTAGAAAGATGTGGTTGACACAATCTAGGCCGAGCTCTGGGCGCTACAAATGAAGAAAGATACATTGCAGACCACCGCGAAGCACATGGAGCTCAAAAACATGCTTCATCAACTTTGCGCAGATGTTACCACAGAGATCCTAGCCACATCCACCCCTCAGGTGAAGGTTGAAAGGCTGGTTGCAGCACTGAAGGCCTCCTATGAGGAAGTTCAAATGGTCTAGGCATGAATGGAGTAGTGGATCACTGACCTCCAAGCTAAGTTGCAGCCTAAAACACCTCTAGAGGAACGGGCCCAGTGCACTGTGCTAGTCACTAAGGCTACGAACACCATTACAGGGAAAATCATGCAAGGTGCCCAATAATTAGAAACGACCATGTAGCTATGGACCAAGGTCCAGCACGACCCAATATTACGTATCATCAACCAAGACCTGGGGCAGAAAGAAGAAGAGTTTGAGATGTTAGAAGCTACCTTTCCCACTTTAGTTCCTACTCAACGCTTGACACAGCTCCGCATTAGTCACGCCCTCCAAGCTGATATTGATGAGCTTTGGCAAAAGAAGAATTCCCTCAATGACTGCTTGAAGCCTTGGGCTGCTAAGTCCCTCAAGCTTTCACAAGATGTGGATGTCGCGGTTAAGAAGTTGAACCACACTCTGGAGAGCGTCACCACCGCAATGGAAGGCCCGATTTCAGAAAATTTGGTCAACATCGCACATAATGCCACTGCTCAGAGTGAAGGTGTGCTACCTCCATTAGCTAAGGCGATCAAATTTTTGCAGGCACAAGTAGAGAACCCACCATCTCAATGACTCGGGACAAGTCACAAGGTTTTGATGGGGGACTGTTGGAACAGGGTCCCCTAAAAGCTGTAATTTTGTATATGTTTTGTATATTTTGGTCTTAATTAGTCTAACATAAGGGTTTTGGGGTGGGTCAAAGCCCCTAATTCATTGTAATGGTTCAAGGGTAGACCAAGAGTCCACAAACCACAATTTGCGGACCATTGGATGCATAGGCTGAATCGGTATAAATAGATGGACCTTTTTTGAGTCATAGGTAGGAAAGAATAGAGATTGATGATAGTTGTGAATTATTAGATCTGTTTGGGTTGCTAGGCTAAGGACTCTTGCTGTGTGTGCATGGAGATCCTTAGTCATATTGTGTGTGGACCCTACGGGTTGTGTGCATAGGCTGTGTTGGATTGTATTGGGTTTTGGATGCTAATATATGCGAATCTGGTTAGAGTATCTCTACGTTATCTGAGTTTATGTATTACTATTCATGCAAATTGTTGGATCTATGGTTGGTTATCCGTTGTTGCTATGGATCTGTCTTTATTATAATACGTAATATTCCCGTGATCTATTGTTTGTGCGTTTATGATATTACTTGTGATATTGCTGATGCGAAGGTGCTAATTTAATCTATGACTGATAGTAACTCTGGTAACTGTGGACTATAACTGATTAGCGAACCTGTGAATAGATCTATTTTATAGCTGCGAGAATATCCTTCTTCCTATTATATTAATCTATGATCTGTTGATTACTGTGATCATAGTTGTTGTACTGATAGATCGGTGTTATGCACGTGGATCCGAAGGTAGTTAGTAGATATGAGCTTTGCGATATAAGTATGTAACTAGATCTTTTAAATACAAAGCTGATAAGTTGGGAACACTGCTCTGCTTGACTTACCTGCTCTCTCTTAGGGTGCAGAAACTTGGTTCCAGCACCCTCCCTGTTGGTGAGGTAAATCCCCTCTTCGGACAGTGGAGATCCCACTAGCCCTAGAGTGGGACTAGCCACAAAGAAGACATGCTATGAAATCAATTCTTAGCTAACAAATGGACAAAGACTTGATAGGTAACTCACCGTAAGTCCTACGTTGTTGTGTCGTTAGGAAGAATGGCTACCTCTCGCTCCTCGTCTGACAGGTCACGATCTGCTCGTTCTCACGCCCAGATACCTGCACATACACAAGAGATGAAGATGATACACAACATACTATTCACATATGTAGCTATCAACCAGTCGAATAAGACTAAATCTAATGCGTCAAATATACATAACACAAAGATAGAATCAAGATCATAGTCGATTATATTAATTTAAAGAAGGAATATTACAACCAAGCTTCGACGTTGCGATCTCCTCCAGCAGGGTTCTAGCGGAGCACGTCTCACAAAGCTCATTGGGAATTCAGACGGGGCTCTCTCTATGGGATCCTCCTTGGTTCAACCTTCTCTATAGCGATTACTCAACTATAATGTCTCTTCTCCGAGTTCATATTCTTGGCTATATGTTTAGCTCTAGCTTTGTAAAGGGAGAAGGAGAGGTTAGGATTCCTATAATCATGGGGGGAGTCCTATCCTCTAAGAATGTTCCATCAACCATTTCCTAAAGGAAGAGATCTGTGGCTTATCAAGTTAACCACTTGCAATGAGTCATTCCTAAGATGGTTAAAGGAAACTTCCGCTTCCAATTTGTTAAAAAACATTCCAAAAAAGGCTGGCATGGGCTTAACACAAGGATAGAGCACCAGCTGGCACGACCTCTAGTGAAAATTTTCCCTATTGGCGCAAGGGATGAACTGGGTACCCCTGCCAATGCCAAAACATAGGTTTTTGAGTGCTTTATGAGGAAATTTTCAACAGGAAGAATCATGTCCTTATGCAGAAGGATGCAAAGAATGTATTTTCAGAGTTTGACACTGCTCACAGGTCACGGGAAAGACCCTCTAATATGTGGGGCAAGGGATTGTAGGGACGGTGACAAAATTTTGTGTAACAGATGCCCCCTAAAGCATGAGGTCCAAGAGAGAGGGAGGGGTGAAATGCTTTATGAGAACACGTTCGACCAAAACGCTGCTGTTGGAAAACCTGCAAGTATGAATACAACTGCTACATCTGATATATGACATCTAGCATGGGCATAGCCAGCCATAAGAGAGTATATAAACAATGAGATCCGAGGTATGGACATAGCCATCCAGCAGTGGGGATCAATAAATAGATTCAGGTATGGTCGCAACCATCCAATCAAAGGAGTCATACAATAAGTCATAATAATCTACAAAGAACCCATAGCCTAGATTTCATCAGACAAAACCCAGGGTCTTGGGCTCCATCTCGACCCGAACATAGTACAAATTCGAGCTTGCGAATATGTGAGCTGAAGTGAAACATCCAAGAACATCATTTGATTACCAGCCAATGATGAAAGCTATTAACAGACGTGAGAGAAACCACCAATAATGACAATGCCTCTCAAGGTACAAAAGGTACAATTCATGGCATGTGAACAATGATCTAACGTCGAACACCCATAGAGTCAATCGATCGCAGGCCAATGATGTGGACGTTATGTCAAGTGCGAAGAACCTACCATTGAGGCATGCAGGCTCCAAGGTACCTGAAGGGAGTCTCTAGACTAGCTTCCTGGATAATGAGCTAGCGTCGATAGGAACTGACCTTGATCGAAGGTGGGCCATAATGTTTCCCACATCATTGACACGAGATAGAGGAATAGGATGTTTGTGAATTAATACCAACAGAGAATCAGAGGGAGGTTGAAAACTGCAGAGGCAAACTTCTCTTGAACATATCAGCGGCACGACATTGGATTTGTCAGTATTTGACATCAAGGGATCTGAGGTCATGGTGACGTGGCAAAGAGAATATGAGTGGTCAAAATAGATTACCCAAACCCATGGAGGCAAGCAAATAATGAGATGAGATGTCCCCAACCCAACACGAATGTAGACAAGTGCCATGTTCAAGAGCAACATACTTCCAACACGACTACAATCTTGGTTCCATTTTCCCCCACCATTTCTGGCGAGTACCCCAATTATTTTTGAAAACAAGCTTGAAGGGGATAGCATGTGCTTGCGATGTAAATTTTTCGTTCGGACAAATCCAACCTAGTAAATTTTACGAGCCCTAGGAAGGAGGAACTCGAGTAAAGTCATGACGATGGAGTCCGATGTCATCTATTTTTAACGAGTCTAACAAAGGAATAAATCGTCATCTTTTCATATTTAGAGAGTTTGAAAAGAAGGTAGAAAAGAAAACTCCAGCAGTATTTTTTCGTAAATAGTCCCTCAGATCCGAAAAGGTAGAAAACTATGTTCGAGAGAACCTCTTAGTCGCGATTGGCTAAGTTATTCCTTTTTCATAAATAATCTATCCCAGCCCGAAAAAGGGGTAAACGTATACTGGGTAGATATTGTTTCGTAACCAATTTAACGACCTAAAAACGATAAGAGTCTCGGCAATCTTTTCAATTTTTAAGAGTTAGAAAAGAGCTGAAAGTTGACTCTTCCTGGAGGAACGCGTGGTATAAAGGGTAGAAACTAGTTTTGGTAATGGTGGAACTGCTCAGAATAAGTAAAGGTCAAGAGGTTGGCTAACAAGACCACTCATTGCAGCGGTTCCTCAGGAATGGTTAAAACAAACAAGTGAAGGTGTATGATCAGCCAATCAAACAGTGACGATGGAATGAAAAAACCAAGGCTCATCCGAAAAAATAGGCTGATACAATGGCAATCATGAGAGGTAAAATGGGAATGGTTTCATTTTTACACAAGCTTGAAACAAAGATAAACTATGCTTTAACCTGGTTTCATTGTTACACAAGCTTGAAACGAAAACAAACTATGCTTGAAAAAAGTAAGCATGCCCCCAACATGGTGATTCAATTCAAGGTACATGCCCCCCAAGCTTTAGTCCATATGAAAGGCAGATGGAGTGAAGGTTCAAAGTATGAGATCAAGAGAAATACTCAACTAGGATTTTACGAGATCTAATCAAAGACTCGAATTGAATGTGAACGCACTTCATTGTTTTAATGAGGTTGACACATTAAAAGAACTATCCTCTTGACACCTTGTTTCATTTTTTAAGGAGCTTGACACAAGAAAACGAACTCTGCTCCGAGGACCTTGTTTCATTTTTTAAGGATATTGACACAAGAAAAATGAAATTTGCTCCACAGACCTTGTTTCATTTTTTAATGAGCTTGACACAAGAAAATGAACTATGCTTCGAGGACCTCATCATGTTTAATAAGAAGTCATGGTTTCCAAGAGTTCCGCACCGAATGGGAGAACAACATCTCAGAAATCAGAACCCAATGCCCCTAGCACATGGTGCATAATGGCACTATCACTAAATGTGGGCACAGGACAGGTAGCCACATAATTAACTTGCAGCGGGGAAGATACAACCGGCATATAAAGACCTGGAAAGGATGATGGTGGACCAGATGTCACGTTAGGGCCAAAGAATGAAATCTAATCAATGGTCACGATCCTACCTTTGTGTGGGAAACAAATCACATGAAAAAAGGAAGAGACAACCGCCCCCATGACATAGGTATAGTTGCGCCCCAAGAGCAAATTGAAATCCAAGGGGCCTGGAACAACCATTACGTCTATATGGATGGTTTTCCTTTCCAAAGTAATAGGAAATTTGAGAATGATACCTAACGGTTGACTGGTTCCTCTGTTAAAAGCCAACAAATTCTGCGTAACAGGCATAAGCGGTGGAGAGCCAAAATCTTTCCAAGTAGTGGAAGACAAAATACTAACAGACACGCCTTCATCTATAATAGTGCTAGGTACAACCATATCAAAGGTTTGTATCGTGACCTCAAAAGGCACATAAGAAGGAAGCCGGTATCCTGCAAATCAACTCCAATCGAAGGAAGTGACCAAAATACTTGGAGGAGGTACCATCAAATTGAGATGGTCCTCTCCTGGGTTACCAGAGCAAGAGGAGCATCCTACTAGACTTCCATCACGGAAGCAGGAGGAGCAACTTCCTAAACTATAGGGATGGGAGGATCTTTCTTCGAGTCTGAGGAATCTGATGAAACAAGATGAACGTGAGGGGGATGAGATCCACTCTCGACAGAAAAGACCTGATTAACCATAGGAGGGATCAAGTCAAACAATTCCACGTCCAATGGTTGGTCAGGAATGGATTCTGGAATTTTAATTTCCGGGGGAGTGGGATGAACCAAGGATGACTCTTGACTGATCGTGGAAGCAACTAGCAGAGGACTCAAAGAAAGTTCCTGGTAACCAGCCAGAAGGTAGGGTGCAAAAACAGTGGATTTTTCCAACACTCTCTTGGCTTCATCCATATACAGACAAAGGTGAATGGGATGATGCCCTTCACACAACTTACATGGATTGGTAATCTTGCCTTGTTTTTTATGAGTCTTACCAGAGCTAGTTGAAGATGTGTTATCAATATGTCTTCCAGAAGTCAAAAGCAATGGCAGACGGCCGTCAGACCATGCATCAAGTACCTTGGGGATGCCAGGGCAGTCTCGAAGCAGATGGTCACCTTTGCAGAACATGTAAGGGAATTTGACTTTCCGTGGGAGGTGGGATGGTTTCGCAAGGGAAGCTTTCTTAAGCGCAGTAGCTGCAGCATTAGCCTTCTCGCTTATCTGACTTCTTCTTCTTCGTCTTCTTATTCTTCTTCTTAGCTACCTGGTTACTGGAATCCATACTTTCACCAGGTGAAGTAGAAGAGGAGGATGAAGAAATATGTGAAGAAGGGGAGAGTTCCACCTTATAAGAAATGTAATGTTGTTCTGGTGGAGCATATGTTTGAATAGATATCGAGGTATTAGGGACCACCGAGGTCGAAAACAATCCTTACGGGAAAACCAACAGTTAACCCTAGAAGAGACAACGTTGCCATGTAAGGAGCACCAACATTCCCAAAAGTAGGAAAAAGACCAGGATTCCCTTCGGAGGGGATTCCTTGGTTGGTAAAATCCAGGAAGGTTGTCATTTAGAAACAGTGATAAAACAATACCAAGGAAACTAACTTTAACAAGGAATATTTCGTGGGTAGTTAATTTTAAGACACTGAAACCAAAATCTACCGTTTCATCTTTTAAGAGTCAAGAAACTGGAAAAAGGTGACTCTATCACTTTCAGGTTCGAAACGAGCATGAAAGGACAAGTGTTCGATGATCTTTTCAAATTTATGGAGTCAGTAAAGATCAAAAATGACTGCTCAAGTAGTCTAGGTAGAAGGGTGTACCAGGTTCCGTGAACTGCCATATACACCTTGGTTATTAAATGAAAGAAAAATCAACCAAGGACTTGACGTACGTGCAGGTAGTCTCCCCAAATGCTATTTTCGGTGTATCATGGTCACAAGGCGGTAGACTCGGCTTCCTATGGATAAAAGGATTGCAACCTAGAGGGGTCTCCCTTTATATACTCGATGGTACAGGGAGCACAAGTTCATACTAGAGCTGTCTGAAGCCAGATGGCAAGTGATAGCTGCTAGGTTTTAAGACATCGGAACATGTCTCTAACTTAGACCACTAAATTTTTTGTTAAGTTTCAATGTTGCCTCAGGTTAATTAAATAAGTTATAAAGTTGATCTTGAATTATGTCTCGGTTTCAAGGCCCTACTGCATGTCATCTCACAAATCCCTAAATGCAAGCTACATGCCATAAAATGCCATTTCGTTCAATGAAGAGCTATCTACGAGAAGGTTAGGGATTTCCAGCGATAGCAAATAATGAAAACACAAAGAAGTCTTCACCACAAAACCTGATGCAAACTAATGAGAACAAAAAATCTTTCCTAGAATGTCAAATGCTAGTTATGTGAAAAATTTTCCAATTCTACAATGCAAACAAGAATGCAAGCAACAATATTTTTGATTTTTTCAATGTAATAGAGCAATCATCACACTAAATAACATGAAAAACGAATCTTCACACTAGTTCGAGAATGCCAATGCGAGAGTCGAAACAAAGCAACTCAAACTAATGTCACAATCTCTCAAATCAAAGAAAGATGTCAAAACAGACTCATACATGCAATTTGAGATATGCCTAGAATGATCGGAAGAAAAATTGAATGAAAGAGACAAGACTCACTCAAGACTCATTTCACCAAAAGCAACCACTCAAAACGGGTCCAGGGAGCTGAATGAAATCAAGAAAATAATGAAGGTGACCATGAAACAAGAAACCCAAACTCCTATAGGAGGCTCAACATGTCAAAGCCCTAGAACACCCTAAATCCATGATGCTAAAAGAAATGGACAAAAAACCGAAGGAAGAAGGTTGATCTCAGTCACAAAAAAACCCAAAGCATTCAAATCAAGCTAAGAAAACACCCAAAGACACCAGGATGGATCAAAAACTCCAAAACAGGGAAAACCCTAGCACCTACAGGAATTGGCACGACTGTCTAGCTGTAATCCATGCCAGACAGGGGATGGCGCGAGTGATAAACTGGAAACACGCGCCAGTGGGCGCAACTGTCATGCTAGAAACCGTGCCAATCAAGCCAACCTTGGAAAGATGAAAATTTTGGAAAAACATAGGTCAAGTTGATCCTCTGGGGCTGAATAGGGGTCTTAGACTCAGCAAAGATAATAAAAAAAGAAAACTAAGAAATCAAAGACCAAGAAGACGACCTAAAGGGTGAAAGAAAAACTCACACTAATCCCTAGCGAAGTCACCAATTTTTTGGTGAGGTAAATCTCCTCTGTAGACAGAGGCAATCCCACTAGCCCTAGAGTGGGTCTAGCCATAAATAAGACACACTATGACATCAATTCTTAGCTAAAAAATAGACAAATAATTGATAGGTAACTCACCGTAAGTCCTACGTTGTTGTGTCATCTAGAAGAATGGCTACCTCTTGCTCCTGGTCCGACAAGTCACAATCCACTCATTCTCATGCCCAGATATTTTCACATACATAAGAGACGAAGACGATACACAACATACTATTCACATCTGCATATATCAGCCATTCGAATAAGACTAAATCTAATGCGTCAAATATATATAACACAAAGATAGAATCACGATCATAGTTGAGTATATTAATTTAAGGAAGGAAGAGCACAACCAGGCTTCGACATTGCGATCTCCTCCAGCAGGGTTCCAGTGGAAAACATCTCACAAATCTCATCAGGAATTTAGACGGGGCTCTCTCTATGGGATCCTCCTTGGTTCAACCTTCTCTATAGCAATTACTCAGCTATAATGTCTCTTATTCGAGTGCAGCTTCTTGGCTATATGTTCAGCTCTAGCTTTGTAAAGGGAGAAGGCTGGTTTATATAGAGGGAGAAGGAGAGGTTAGGATTCCTATAATCATGGGGGGAGTCCTATCCTCTAAGAATGTTCCATCAACCATTTCCTAAAGAAAGAGATCCGTGGCTTATCGAGTTAACCACTTGCAATGAGTCATTCCTAAGGTGGTTAAAGGAAACTTCCGCCTCCAATTTTTTTAAAAACATTCCAAAAGAGGTTGTCACGGGCTTAACATAGGTACAAAGCGCCAACTGGTGTGGCCTCTAATGCAAATTTTCCCTATTGGTGCGAGGGATGAGCTGGGTACCTGCGCCAATGCCAAAACATAGGTTTTTGAGTGCTTTCTGAGGAAATGTTCAATAGGAAGAGTGATTTCCTTATGTAGAAGGATGCAAAGAATGTATTTTTAGAGTTTGACGCTACTCACAGGTCACAGGAAAGACCCTCCAATATGCGGGGTGAGGGATTGTAGGGACGGTGACAAAATGCTGTATAACACTCCCATACTTCTTTGGGTGAGACTTTGGCCTGCGCAAGCAGGTCACTGTCGAAAGGGCCAGTAGTATAGGGGTTTGTTAGCAAACCTTAACCTCCTAACCTGGGTCAAGATCCCTCGAGGCAACAATCTGGTACAAAGAATAACCTTTAATAAGGGTACCACATCATTAAAGATTCCTGATTTTTGAAAGGTAGAACTCAAAGCATCATGTTCAAATCGTCTTTAAAACCATTGTCCAAGAAAAGACTGAATAAATTTTATGGAAAGAGAAGGATAACCAAGAAAATAATAGTATGCAATTAAATTTAATACCATAGACATAGCCCTGTTGCCCGCAGGTGTCCATAACCTCGGCAGGGATGTCTTTTGATCCATCGAAATGTTTGTGTCCACTTACTAGGCATTGATTCAAAGTTTACCTTATTTTACTTTTAGATGAAGGCCACGATCTTGGCTTGGTAACTAGCTGATGGTAGTGCCACTCACAAGAAGTAACATGGATGAAGAGGCTGGCTCATGATGAGACCTCTTGTCTTCCAAATTTCGGGCTGAAAGCCATTACTCTGGCTTAGTGACCAGGAGTAGTAATGTCATGCATGTTATGTCTCATGATCATGGTAGGTCAGCTCTTCATGAGACCTCATATCCTCCCCTAAACCTTTTGTATACTCTGGTTATGATTAACCTAAAAGGTTACTTAATAATTGGGTAGACAGATCTACTCCTTAAGAGTACGAGATGGCGTAATTTTTTATTAATGAATAATCATTACTGGCTAGTTTCTCTACCCTAGAGACATATTAAAGATATCCCATATAATTATTGGAAGAATCATTGAGTTGATAATGCTAGAGTTTTCATGAATAGTTCATATTGATCTTAACAAGAGTGTTCCACCATAGGGGTTTTCCAATAGTACCTTCTAATGGAAACTGAAAATATATATCTCAGATGATAGCTTATTTGAGTGATTAGACACGGTTACTTTTGAAAAATTATGAGGTGTTAGAGTGAATCGTACTAAACAGGATGTGTCACAGATGTGTGTGTTAACAACCAATGTGGATCAAAAGTAGTTTTACTGACTATACTTTTAAAAATCAAAACCCTAATAGCATTATAACAACTTTATTCATTTATTTTTCCTACCCTAATTTACCCTAAGAGGTGAAAGACTCCCTTTTAAGTATAGGAGTACTTCTAATGGAGCCATGTGCGGATCATGTGAAAATATATATTCATGCTCAGATTTAACATGTAAACTTGGAAGCGTGCATGAGCATGAAAAACTAGGAAATGTAAATGATATGACAAGAGTTTTAGAAGAGGATAATATTGTCTTGCTTGAGTTTTTGTTCGGAACCAATGTTCGATGTAATCATGGTAGTCTAGGTCCATTTATTGATTTAGCCCATGCTGCTCATCCTCCTCTTCCACGTCATGATGATTTTCCTCCGTAGGGTGAGTAGTCTCTTGATCACATTTCAGATATGTTGATAGACATGTCAATAACTCCTCGTTCTGAGGTTCCAATGGATACTCTTCGTTAATCATGGTGCATGATTCATTAATATCCTCTAAAGAGACTTACAAATCCTCTTGTGATGGTGGAGAAATGGACAAGTTCTTGACTATTGTCAAGAATTTTTCTTCCTGAGAGGTAGAGATCAAGATCCCAGTAGCTACTAGGGCTTGAGAGAGGACCTTCATACTTTTTATCATCTTCATGTCCATCTAGTTCATTGATAGTCCCTGCATCCACACACATATTAGTAACAAGGGTTCTTACAGCACCCCAAAAATGATATAGCTTTAAAGATTGGAATCTAAAGATAAACGAATTTAAAAGCTATTTGGTGAAATAAATCTCACCACACTTGCATAAGAAACACATTTTCATAAAATGAAGGGAATGATGTGTCAGCGAAAATTCCAAACTATTTAATCTATTGAAATCAAAACAATTCAAAAATTAAATGTCTCACAAAATATTTTGGACTATTCTGTTAGCACTAAAAATTTTAATGGTGTAATCGCCATTGTGTCACTATTTTCAATATTTGTTATTGTGTCCTATTCCATGTCCAAAGTTTGAGTCATATCCAATAAAAGTTAAAAAGAGTCCCAAAATTAAGGTATTTTTTTAAGTGAATAGGTTTCATAGTTTTTTAGAGTCCTAAAATAAGTTAAAATATCTATTTTGACTTGTATTAGTGTTGAAGGTTAGTCATTGTTTGGATAATAAAGTTGTAGTCATATGGTCTAGAATAATATCTACCTTTGTTGCAAATTCATTGTTAAAATAGTAATACAGTAAAGGGCAGCTATTTCTCAGAAATGAAAGTCATATATTCCACATAGTGAAAAGTGTAGTTATTTCACTAAGATTTCGGTTATCTGAATAAAGAGGGTATAGGTAAATAGGAAATTAGTTTTCAAAGAAGAAAAATTAAGGCATCGTAGACAATATTGCAACTAGAGTTCTTTAAAAGAAAAGTGCTGCCTGAAGAAAACATATTGACCAGTAGAGTGGGAGATCCGGAGAATAACTGAGTGCAGGATGAGTGGATGATCATGATCCAATTGCAAAATATGAAGGGGAAGAGACCGACTACTGAGATGAAATTACAAGCTAAACAATATAAGTTGATATGCAACTAAGGGCAAGTAGTGAATACCATTAGATATGGGTGCAGATCAATGGTGGAGATTAAATCGCAAATGGAGCGATTTCAAAAATTTTAGTTTTTAGAGTTTACCATTAAGGAAATCGCGTGGTATGTTAATTTATTTGCGATGTTGTTAGTCATCCATAATTTTGATTTTATCCAAAGATGGCTAAGTTGGAAATCTCAGATTTCTAGGAACAATTTTTTGCAGAAACATTGAGAGTTCTATAAATCTCACTGCCTTCATCATCCTAAGTCTATCAGTTCACCAAAAAGCTTCATCTAGGCCTTCTAAAATATCACCCTTCTGTTTCAAAAGGAAGCTTGTTTCAGGCTATTTACCCAATTTTTACATCTATTTATTTCCCCCCATTCTACCATTCCTACCCCTATTTTTATCAGTCCATTTCCCTCCAAAAATAGCCCATTTTCCCTTCATTAACTCTTCATTTCCTCTAAAAAAACCCCTTAAACCATTATACAAACTCTTATTTGGTTTAAAATACCTTTTTATAACCTATCGGAAACCTCCAAAAAGGCTTTAAAACCCTCTTTTGGCCTATTTTTTCCGCCCATTTAAGAAATAAGGCTTGAAGCCCTTTTCAGACTAACTCTTTTTTCACAAAACCTAGGGACGCAACCATTCGCTACCCCTAAAAAGCTCCTCTTCCCTAAAAACCGAGTCCTATCTATTCCTCACAGTCGACCATCTCCCTACACTCTACCTTAAGCCCCCTTCTTATTATCTTACCCCGTGCCCTTACTTTCTCTGAATCGATCATGAACTTCGATCATGGAGATCCAATGGTGATCGTGCGCCCGCACATCATCAGCTCGCCCAACCATTCCCTCATCCACTTTTCTCCGAAATAATATCAACCATAGATCTTATAGATCTAATGACAATCGCTTCCCCTCTCTTACCCTTGCTCCCGATCATTTTTCCATCCATACATCCCTGCAAATAAATATGGACTGTAGATCCTCCAGATCTAATGGCCCATGTTGAGGTTTCACACCCCGCTCCCAGCGTTTCCGCTACCCGACAGAACTGTACACGTCATTTCCGACCCCACCTTCCACCCACAAAATCATCTCCCAATCCCTCTCCTCCACCTATACTCCACTACCGAAGTTGCACCCCACCATCAGGATGAACCTGCGTCGTAGATCTCTTTGCTAGAGATCTAACGGCCTGCACCCAATATCGTATGGATTTTTCCACCGAGGTTTAACATCTATTTTCCGCACGAAACAAGAATTTTTTCTCAGGACGCATGGCAATCTCTGAGTGGAATCGCATTCGTTGGCTCCCAAAATACTTACTTCCAATCGATCGCGTGATAAACCATTGGTGGTATTGCAAAACCACCTTTCTCATATTCGCACTGAATTCAAATTCTACCACTTTCCTACTGTTCTGACTATGGAAACCCCTCCTCCACACATTTTCCTCCCTCTGCAATCGCTCTGAACCCCCTCCTCGTGCCTCTGAAATGTAGTATATCCCAAAGAATGCTGGATTTTATTAATGTTTTTTGTTTCGTGCAGGTTTAATGGCGGCCAAACTAGCAGACCCTCCCATGCCCAAATTCCACAATGGCAGGTCTCAAGATGACGATCTTCGAGACCAGGTTAGTAGAAAATGGATTCAGGGTTCGATTTAAAGAGTTTGATCAGTGTTTCATGACCACTTATTAAATAAAGAAACCCTCTTGTGCACCAAAGAAACCCTTGTACAAGAAGGCAAAGAAGATAAATGAAAAGATAAAGACCATAAGACCAAGATTTTAATCACAGTTTAAGGATAAAGGATAAAGTTCTAAGATAGGGGATTAAACTTAAAATAGCCTAATAAAGTAAAAGGATAGTGAAGTAGATTAATTAAAAGCAGATCAAGGCAAAAAGGCTTGAAGACAAAGTTTATTGATTAAATCAAGAAGACTTATGCTGAAAGCAACCTCGAATACATCAACCGTGAGGAGTTATTCACTCAAAATATATAACTACCACCTATGGCATGTTTTCTGTCCATAAAGACAAATTGGAAGTTATTACCTCTTAGAATATATTTTAATTTTTCAAAGGCAGTTATTGTGAAAGATAAAGATAGGCCTCAAAGTCAAACTTTTCACCTATCTTTTCTTAGAAGTTAAGACAGAGTTATTAAATAGAGAAGTAGCTGCACAAGTTCCTACCTTAAGCCTTGCATGTTTTTCAAGGTTAGGAATACATTTACTCTGTAATAAATAACACTCAAACCCTAGATCAGTTCCACCTCTTCATTTGCAGCATAAATACTGCATTTGAACTCATTGTATTGTTGCCATTTGGTGACTCTTTGGAGAAATACATAGTTCTATAGAAGTTGAAAGGAAATTGATGTTTTGGAAATTGTGGATGTCTTGACCTATTTGTTGATGGAGAAAGCTCTGTCATTGGATCCCTAAGCTTGGTTGTTGGTGAAGTACTCTAAATCTGTGATTGTTATTTCCTATTCCATTATGTTTCACTATTCTCTATTGCAGTAGAGTAAAAAAGTTTAGGCTAAGAAATTTCTTTTGAAAGCACCTTAGTTATGTTTACTCTTCACTGTCTTAATGTTTTCTTCTGCTAAGATATTCTATAGAATTCTTAATTTCTCTCTAGAACCCTTATGCTTGTTTATTTCTTGAATAGTTAAATACAATTGGTCTCAAGAATGATTTATGGTTTTCCCTGCTTACTTGTTGCCACTTAAAAACTTTTTCTGAAGTCTCCCTTTAAAGTACCATTGTTTAAAGTTTTCCAAAGAGGTTTTGTTCTGATCATACCCTTTGTACTTGCTTAAATAATTGTTTTAAAGGTCTTTATAATTGTAATCAAAGATGTCTAGGAGTTCCCTCTTCTATGAATGCAGTTATTTGTGAATCTTGAATGTTTTCTTATCCTTGAAGGTGAGATCACTAGAAGTTAAATGAGTTTCTCCCATTCTATATTTCATTGGAGAAGTATGTGTTGAAATTATTATTTACTGAAGAGTGGTTTCTAGAATTTATGGTTCGCCCTGTCTATGGAATGCCTCTTTATGTTCAGATAATGTTTTAAGTTCCTTTGTTGAGAAGTACATATAATTAAGGATTCTTAATTTCCCTTAGTTCTACTTTTCATTCTAAACCATTGATGTCCATTTCATTTCACCTGAAAAACCTTGTAGATCCACTGACCAAGTGATGTAGGAGCATTAGGCAAAGAGAAAATACTTTGTATTTTATTAAAACTTAGGGGCTTTTAAGTTTTTAAAAGAGCTAGATTTTTATGAATGATTTGAGTGGGTTTTATGTATTTTTAATTAAATATTGTAAATAATTCTCAAATGTTTGAGAATATGAGAAGAATTTGATCAGTTGAGGATGTAAAGGGATGATAGATTTTTCTAAATATTAATTTAGAAATTAGTTTCATTAATTATGGGTGAGAGAGGATCCTTAGGGATTCAAGAGTGATTTTAGGATTTTGTTGAGAAGTTGAAGGGATTTAACTTATATTAGATCATTCTAAATTGTATAAATTATTAAGCCTCAAAGGCATTGAAAATCAGAGAGAGAGAGAGTGAGAAAATAAATAGAGTAGAGAGCAGGGGTTTCTATTTAGAAGCCTTCAGGCAGATTGTAAGAGGCTCAATGATTTGGAAATCAGGCCAAGGAAGGAGATTTTTATGTAAGTATTGTGTGTATTAATACAACATTTGATTTTCTGAAGTTTATACCCATTATTGAGTTTGTGTAGGATTGAATTTATGTGTTTGATGTGTGGAAGGAAGGTTCGATCCTTCTTATTTTCTGAGATTATTGTGTTATGGAGGAATCTGTATTGTTAAGCTCTGGGTAGCTTTATTTGTCTCATAAAATTTCGATGAAACTCTATATGTATAGAATTCTAGCCTTTTTTTGGATGCAACTGCTATTATCTGTGTCCGGTGATGTGGAACAATATCGATTTTGTTAATCAATATCAATTGTATATGAGAGCCACAATCCCTAATTTAGAGTACGTTTAAACTGGTCTGAAGAGTTTAATGGAGAATCGAATGGAATTGATGATGCTAAGGAAGCGGTGTCTTATAGTTGTGAAACCCATGTAATGCCGTGGAATTTCTGTTTGAAACCATAATGGGCAATTATGAAATCGAATGCGGCACAGCTCCATTTGAAATCACAATTAGTTGTTTTCCTGAAATGGAATGTTGATGGGCGTTGAAGTTAAAGGAAAACTGCATGACATAGACACAGTGAAAAGATGGTATCATGGATGCAAAGTGATGGACGCAGAGTCACGATGTTATGAATTGAGTCAGAATTGATGCAACGTTATATTGGTTATAGAAATGGAGAAAATATCATGCTAAGAACCAGTAACTGGAGCGGATCCATGTGAGATTCGTTGGTTCACTAAACACTGAGCACGCAGAGTTATGTTGCTGGATATTAAATTGAACAGTGAAACCTAAATTGCGCAGCAGAATTTCCAGACGGGTTCGATTGGTGTAATTGAAGTCGATTTTATTAGCAAAATCATTCAATTACAGATGGATGCCGACTCTTGAAACGGTGCGAAAGGTTTAACCATCGAAGGGGTTAAAGAATGATTTAATTTGGAGGAAAATCACATTCAATTAATTTTGGATCCAAATCGAAATGAGGATCATGAGTTTGGCGATGGAAATCGGATCCTGAAGGAGCCAAAGGTCGATGAAATTGCAATTAGAGAGCGAAAATTCGAATTGCTGAGAGTTCAATTGGGCGATTTCCAAAGCTGCAAGGGAATGAGCATGGAACAGAATTAAAATTGCAGAGATCGAAGTCTCAGAATTGAAAGACTGTTGAATTGGAATAGTAATTAACACAGCAATGAAATGGATGGAGAATGGTAAGCTGTGTGGGCCCAAGCGTTATTTTAATAGTAGCGTTTGTGTTTTGATTTTATTCGATGAAGGTTGCATATAATATTTGTTAACATGCATTGATAAGTTCACACAAATATGAATTAAAGAGAAGCTAGCATTGATGAGTGATGGTCAAACATGAAATTTGAAGATATCACATATATAAACATATTATGTTGATGTGAAATGAGAGCATGTATGTATTGGACCTTTATAGGTTTAATTATGAAGTTCAAATAATGAGTTGAAGCCCATGAAGTAAGAGTGGAAGTTTAAATTTGAAATTGCTTCTAAAAGTTGTGAAATTAAACAATTTCAAAGTGGGTTTAATATGGGTTTTAACCATAAGTTCGAAGATGAAAAGTAAAGCTTTGATATACCAAATGAATTGGTGTGTTTGGGTTTTAATTATGTTCTGAAGCTTCCACATGTATATGCGTTGAAATTTCCCAGTGAATGGAATTACTTGGCATGAATTTGGAATGGCATTTTTATATGCCTAGTATTGGAGGGATTTTGGGTATTGCAGGGTTTCCCTGCATCATGTGGTATCAGAGCTGGAAGGCTCTATTGAAATTGAAGATATTTGTTTTCTGAATGAGTGCAGGAAGGTTCTATTGAGAACTGAAGTGTGTTTTATTTGAATGTATTCTAAATATGATTTGCAAAGGTACACAATTACAATGAACAGGATAGTAGAAATGAATGGAGGACAAGATCATGCAGGATCTTAAAGGTGAGATAATTTTCTGATTTGAAATTTGTGATTAAGGTTTATGGTTGCAGAGAAGATGATGGCAGTGAACTTGACATTCAGCTAAAGGCTGGATAGAGAGGACAACTGAAGTGTTCTCAAGAGAAGGTGAGTTGAAAAGATAGCCTAGAGAGAGCAGAAGAGAGTGCTCAAGAGGTTCCAGAGGTAGTGAACCATTACTTGCCAAAAGACCGGGTCCAGTGAAGTGGATTGGTGAGGTAAGTGGCAGCAGGAGAGCTTGCTGTTGCAGAGGCTTGTACAACTCATCGTGAGTGAGAAACTCATAGAGAAGATGATCATGGAGGATCAAAGAAGAGGTTTAGAGGAATGCCACAGAGGTGAGATGACTGATAAAGTCAGAGAAAGAGAAATTGCGGTAATGAAGGTATAATTGCAGGTACTACAGGAATGGTTGCAAGAGCAGGAAAACCAGAAAGGAGGATGGATCTTTCCACTGAAGGGAAAGAGAGTGATTTGGCAACCATTGTAGATGAGGTTGAGGCAAAGGGAGATTGCCTTATTGAAGGAGGGACTTAGAGTTCTTGAGCCAGAGATGGAATTTGAAGATTCCACACACAGATCTGTTCAAAGGGAAGTGTTGGAGGAAGCAACCAAGACTGGAAAGTCTTGTGGTTTTAAAAATAATAAGTTGTGTATGTTTGCAGGTACAGTACAGGGAGATGAGAAAGCTTTAAAGTTTGTTAAATAGCAGGAGGGAGAATTGAATCTGAAGTCTGTTAAGATCAATGCTGAGATAGCAAGATCTCAGGAGGAAATGAAGACAAATAAGTCTAATTAGAATATTAAAGCAGGAGAAGGAAGACCATCTGATGATGAGTCAAGAACCGGTGAAGGTATAGAAAATTGTGTAAAGTTTCCAAGTTCCACTCCTAATGAAATTGTTGAATTGTATAGGAAATTAGATCTTCAGAGAAGAGAATTGGAGAGGCAGAGAACTTACACACAGGATAATTTGTTGAAGAAGCAAGATAAGAAATTTTTCATGGATGACAGTCATGAAGCAGAGGATGGAAAGAAAGAGAGACTAGCTGACAGTCTCATGGTGAATGAAAATCAACATACTGATGTGCTAACAAAGAATTTGGAAGAAAACTCAGAGCAACATACTGAAGTGTTGCTAGAGAAAGCTGAGGAGAAAGCCAATGAAGATTTTTTGAGTCTTGAAGAAGACTTGGAAATATAGAGAGAAAACTTGGTGACTGAATCAACAAGTGAGACCATTAGGTCTTGTGATTTTGAAGCTAACAATTTGATAGTGTTTACAGGCATGGTAGAAGACAGTCCATCATTTGGAATTGTCTTGGAAGAAGAAGAGCTGTTGCAGAAAGGAAATGAGACAGTCGTGTCTCATATGCAGAGGCTTGTTACCATGGGTGACAAGAAAGAGCTGGCTTGTCTGTATAGCCAAGAGAATACTGTGGGGCAAAATTTTGGAACTACTACAGTGTTAGAGGATGAGGCTATAGTGTTTGAAGAACTTGATTTGATTGCCAGAATCAATCAAGATGATGATGGACAATTACTAAAGATTGTCGAGGGGGAAGACGAAGGTTATGCTGGAACTAATTTGCAGCATGTTGATAAAATTCTTGAGAAGAAATGGTTGAAATGTTTGCTGGAGACATTTAAACCTGAGGAAGAATTTGCAGACACTAGAATAAATTTGCTTGAAGTTGTGAAAGGAGCAGATACTAGTTTGTTAAAATTGATTTGCTTACTAGTATACAAATAGAGATAAATGAATGTGTTACCGCAGGAAGAAAATTAAATAATAGTTTATTTTCTAAAAGTAAATTTGCAGGTGATGAGAAAAAGAATGTTGTAGAGAGACAGGAAGTTTGGGAGGAAGCAACATGTGGGGTAGCATCTGCAGGAGTAAAACCAATGTTAGCAACAATCGGGAAGGTAACAGCTGAGGCAACATTGATAGCAGCAACATCAATGTTGGCAGCAAGAAGAGCAGTCACAGCAAAAGCAGCTACAACAACTGAAACAACAGAATTTGGAGGTAGCAGCAATAGGCAAAGAAATTTCCAGACAAAGGAAAGGCTGGACATAGAGGTTGAAAGCATCAGAAGACTGATGATGAAGGTGTCTCAGAGGCAGCATACAACAGCAAGAAAGCAGAATAATTTCAGCAAGAGAAAGACAGAGGTAGATTGTGAAAGTGCAGCCAATAGAGCGAGGTAGCATAAGATATGGAAACCTGGAGAAAAGTAGCAAGCAACAACAGATGATGACTTGCAGAACAAAGTGTGGGATCCAGGAAGACAAGGACAAAGACTTAAAACGCGTGATCAGGAGATCATGATCATTTTCAACCTTGGGAGTCTGATGCAGGAGCATTAGGAAAAGAGAAAATACTTTGTATTTTATTAAAACTTAGGGGTTTTTAAGTTTTTAAAAGAGCAAGATTTTTATGAATGATTTGAGTGGGTTTTATGTATTTTTAATTAAATATTGTAAATAATTCTCAAATGTTTGAGAATATGAGAAGAATTTGATTAGTTGAGGATGTAAAGGGATGAGAGATTTTTCTAAATATTAATTTAGAAATTAGTTTCATTAATTATGGGTGAGAGAGGATCCTTAGGGATTCAAGAGTGATTTTAGGATTTTGTTGAGAAGTTGAAGGGATTGAACTTAGATTAGATCATTCTAAATTGTATAAATTATTAAGCCTCAAAGGCATTGAAAATCAGAGAGAGAGAGAGTGAGAAAAGAAATAGAGTAGAGAGCAGGGGTTTCTATTTAGAAGCCTTTGGGAAGATTGTAAGAGGGCCAATGATTTGGAAATCAGACCAAGGAAGGAGATTGTTATGTAAGTATTGTGTGTATTAATACCGCATTTGATTTTCTGAAGTTTATGCCCATTATTGAGTTTGTGTAGGATCGAATTTATGTGTTCGATGTGTGGAAGGAAGGTTTGATCCTTCTTATTTTCTGAGATTATTGTGCTATGGAGGAATCTGTATTGTTAAGATCTCGGTAGCTTTATTTGTCTCATCAAATTTCGATGAAACTCTATATGTATAGAATTCTGGCCTTTTTTTGGAATGCAACTGCTATTATCTATGTCTGGTGATGTGGAACGGTATCGATTTTGTTAATCAATATCAATTGTATATGAGAGCCACAATCCCTAATTTAGAGTACGTTTAAACTGGTCTGAAGAGTTTAGAACAATGTTACCGATGAAATAGGTAATTGCAATGTTACCTACTTTTTTTTTGTAGCATAAAAATCACCCAATTTTGAAAAGTGGTGATGTAGAATCACCATTTTTTTTTGTGCACATTTTTTACACTCTAATATTTTTATTTATGAAGTATGGATATTTGTTTTAAAATGTTAGTGATTTTCAAGCTAATTTTGAAATGTATTGATGTAGCATCAACTTTTTTTTTAGAGCAGTGATTTTCATGCTAATTTTGAAACATATTGATGCTGCATCAACCTTTTTTTTTAGAGTGGTGATTTTCATGTTGGTAATAAAACACAAAACTTAGATAAAAGAAAATATATAAAAACAATAAAAATGTTAAAAAAAACAAAAATAGCTCCTAAAAATAAAAAATTTAAACAAAATTAAATAAATTTTTTTTTTGAAAATTATATCGAATGAAATGACAAAATTTGCAAAAAAAACACATAATTTAAAGAAAAAAAACAAAAATTGACCAAAAAAATTAAAAAAAAAACATCAAAAACATTTTTTTCTAACTTATTAAAAAAAACTATAGAATATATATATATATAATTAAAATTACAAAATTAAAATTTAGATTAAAAAATTAAAAATTAAAAATAAAAAAAAAAATTAAAAATTTAAATTAAAAATAATAATAATAATAAGAAAAAAAAAAAAAATTTAAAATTAACAAAAAAAAACACAAATTAAAAAAAAAAACAATTAAAATTGAAAAATAAAAATAAAATAAAATAAAACTATCATTAAAAAACAAAAAAAATAAAAAAAACCACATGCAAATAATTAAAAAATAAATATACATAAATTTAGTGTTTTTTTTTTTAATAAAACAATTTATAGATTTTAAAAATGAAAAACTAAATAAATGAAAAAATAAAAAAATAAAACAATTAAATTAAATTAAAATTTAAAAATTTTAATAAATAAATTTTAAATTTTAAATTTAAAAAAATAATTAATCTATAATATTAAATATAAAAAAAAATTAAACAAATTGAATTAAAAATAAAAAAATTGAATAAAAAAAATAATTTCAAATTTTTTGAAATTAAAAAAAATTAAAAAAAAAAAATCAAATTAAAATAAAAATATTAAAAATTAAAAAAAATAAAAAATAAAATCATATATATATTAAAAATTAAAAACAAAAAAATAAAACAATTTTTTTTATTTTAAATAAAAAAATTAAACTAAAAAAAATTAATTTTTTGGAATAAAAAAAAAAATCAATTAAAAAAATAAATAAAAAAATAAATAAATAAATAAATAAAAAACAAACCGTGGTGGTGGTGGGGGCGCAGCCCGCCTGTTGGGCGCCGAGGGCCAGCCGGGGGGCGCCACGGGGGCGGCCCAGCGGCCCCACAGCCCCCACAACCAATTTGTTTTTTTTTTAATTTTTTTTTTTATTCCAAAAAATTAATTTTTTTTTTAATTTAATTTTTTTATTTAAAATACAATTTTTTTTGTTTTAAATTATTATTATTATTATTATTATTTTAATAATTTTTATTAAATTTTGTTTTTTAATTTTATTTAATTCAATTTTTTTTTTTAAATTTCATAATTTTTTTTTTATTATCAAGTTTTACATTTAGTTTTTTAATATAATTTTATAAAATTTAATAAATTTTGTATTTTTTTTAAAATTTATTTGGATTTAATATTGTTTTTTAAATGTTTTACTTTTTTATTAATTTTTTTGTTAATTACATAAAATTGTTATATTTTTTTATTTCAATAAAATTGTGTATTTAAAATTAATTTTTTTTTAATTAAACTTAATTTTTTAAATTAATTTGTTTTTAATTTTTTTTTTTAATATTTTATTTATTTATTTATTTTTTCAATTTTCCATTTTTAATTGATTTTTAAAATTTTTAAAGTTTTTCTTTTAACAATGTTTTTTTTTCTTTTATATTTAAAATTTATTTTTTCTTTCAAAATTTATTTGTTTATTCATTTATTTATTAAAATTTAATATTTTTGTTTTTAAATTTAATTTGTTATTTTAATATTAACTTTTTTTTTTTTAATTTAATAGAATCTGATATATATATACATATTTTAATTTAAGTTCATATATATATATATATATATTATTTTTTATAATTTAAATTTAATTTATTTTTTATAGTTTATTTGTTTTTTTAATATATATGGTTTTAAATTTAATATTTTCATTGTATTTTATTTTATTTTTATTTTTTTTAATTTTTTTTTTAAATTTTTAAATTTATTAAAATTTAATATATTTTCTTTTAAATTTTTTTATTTTTATTTTTAAATTTAATAAGCATTTTCTTTTTCTTTTTTAAATTTAATTTCTATATTTTATTTTGTATAATTTCCTTCCTTTTTAACTTGTTTTTTTTTTTTATATTTAATATTTTTATTTTGTTTTTATTTTTATTTTTTAATTTCTATATTTTTTAAATTTTAATCTTAAATTTTTATTTTTTATTTTTATTTTCCTTAAATTTTAGGTTTTTTTTAATGTTTGAATTAAAATTTTTATTTTTATTTTGTTTTTATTTATTTTTATCTTCATATATTTTTAAATTTTAAACTTTTAAATGTTTTTATTTTTTAAATTTATTTTTTTCTTAAATTTTAGGTTTTTTTTTTAATGTTTGAATTTTAAAAATAAAAAAAATGTTATTTCTATTTTTAAAAATGCCAAAAATATGACACAAATTTTTTTTTGTTATTCCAGCATCAACTTGTTTTGTTTTGAGGGTGTTTTTTCAATCCTTTTTTCAAGAAACAATTTTGTTTTTACCATAATTTTATAAAATGTTGAAATTTGACCTTAAAAAAAAATGAAGTGCGTTCTAGAAGACACACTTTTTGTTTTTTGGGTGTTTTTTCATGTTTTTTGAGTCTTTTTGGGCTAGAGTTTCCGTTTTGAGGTCAGGTTACCTATTTGATCGGTAACAGTGTTTTAATGGAGAATCGAATGGAATTGATGATGCTAAGGAAGCACTGTCTTATAGTTGTGAAACCCATGTAATGCCGTGGAATTTCTGTTTGAAACCATAATGGGCAATTGTGAAATCGAATGCGGCACAGCTCCATTTGAAATCACAGTTGGTTGTTTTCCTGAAATGGAATGTTGATGGCATTGAAGTTAAAGGCAAACTGCATGACATAGACACAGTGAAATGATGGTATCATGGACGCAGAGTCACGATGTTATGAATTGAGTCAGAATTGATGCAGAGTTATATTGGTTATTGAAATGGAGAAAATCTCATGCTAAGAACTAGCAACTGGAGCGGATCCATGTGAGATTCGTTGGTTCATTAAATGCTGAGCACGCAGAGTTATGTTGTTAGATATTATATTGAACAGTGAAACCTGAATTGCGTAGCAGAATTTCCAGACGGGTTCGATTGGTGTAATTGAAGTCGATTTTATTAGCAAATTCATTCAATTACAGATGGATGTCGTCTCTTGAAACGGTGTGAAAGGTTTAACCATCGAAGGGGTTAAAGAATGATTTAATTTGGAGGCAAAGCACATTCAATTAATTTTGGATCCAAATTGGAATGAGGATCATGAGTTTGGCGATGGCAATCGGATGCTGAAGGAGCCGAAGGTTGATGAAATTGCAATTAGAGAGTGGAACTTCGAATTGTTGAGAGTTCAATTGGGCGATTTCCAAAGCTGCAAGGGAATGAGCATGGAACAGAATTAAAATTGCAGAGATCGAAGTCTCAGAATTGAAAGATTGTTGAATTGGAACAGTAATTAACACAGCAATGAAATGGATGGAGAATGGTAAGTTGTGTGGGCCCAAGCGTTATTTTAATAGTAGCGTCTGTGTTTTGATTTTATGCCATGAAGGTTGCATATAATGTTTGTTAACATGCATTGATAAGTTCATGAAAATATGAATTAAAGGGAAGTTGGCATTGATGAGTGATGGTCAAACATGAAATTTGAAGATATCACATATATAAACATATTATGTTGATGTGAAATGAGAGCATGTATGTATTGGACCTTTATAGGTTTAATTATGAAGTTCGAATAATGAGTTGAAGCCCATGAAGTAAGAGTGGAAGTTTAAATTTGAAATTGCTTCTAAAAGTTGTGAAATTAAACAATTTCAAAGTGGGTTTAATATGGGTTTTAACCATAAGTTCGAAGATGAAAAGTAAAGCTTTCATATACCAAATGAATTGGTGTGTTTGGGTTTTAATTATGTTCTGAAGCTTCCGCATGTATATGTGTTGAAATTTCCCAGTGAATGGAATTACTTGGCATGAATTTGGAATGGCATTTTTATATGCCTAGTATTGGAGGGATTCAGGGTGAGGCAGGGGTTAACCCTGAATCACCAAGTTAGATTTTCCCTTTGATATCCTTGATTCATCTACAAAATTTTTACAACTTCCACTTGACTCCATTTCCCAATGACTTAGAGATTTCCCTTTTCTATCTATGTTGCCTCAATCATCATGTCCAACCAAACAATAAAACAAACTCATGCTTCATAACTAGCCTAAATTCAACCCTTAAAACCAAACAAGCTTACATCTTTGCAAACAATTGAGAGATCCCTCTCTGAGACTAGGAAGGCTAGGTCCTAGAGATCTAAAGACTGGTTTTGATGTTGCCTTGTCACTTGGTATGCTAATCTGCCAAATCGCAAGACCCCAACATAATGGCAATCACGGTGGGACCTATGAGTATATAATTGTTTGAATACCTCTCAAAATCTCTTTAGACCCTTAGTAAATCAAAGAATATCCAGTGAATCTGCCACCTCATTGCCACTACAACATAATGGCGATCATAGCGGGACCCTTTTTGAGTACAAGTCCTTAAATAAGACACACAGTATTCATCCAAGTGAACTATACCTTTCTTCAAGCACTACCAACATAATGATGATCATGATAGGACCTGTCTGAATCAGTGGAAATCTAAGTAACCCTTCGGATTCTAAGAGACCCTTATCTAACCTTGAAGAAATCAGCTAGTAATCCATAGAGTAGACTATGTTTGTTTCACCACCTTAGATAAGTGTTGAATCAGGTATAAGACACTCTCACAACCATAGAACTACAAAAAACTCAGAAAACCCAAAACATTTCAGATTGGTCTTTTAGTAAATCATTGGTGGTGGACCATAAAACATTTTACCTTCACAAAAGCTAAAAATTTCCACCTGGCGACTCCACTAGCCCCTATAGGCCTATTACTCCTCTAGATCTCTATATTTCCTTAAAGACTATGTTAACCATCCCTAAGAAAGTTTAGAAACCTAGTCCCCTATTATAGAAATTACTGTGAGAGGAAATTTTTTGAAAAACAAGTCACTAAAAACCTCAGCCTCTCTAAATTTTAAAAAACTAAAATCTGGCTTCGCATAGGGTCAATACTAGATCCCATCCAGATCCTAACCCTCCTACCATCATTGATAATCTGGAAAGGATTTTATGGCTAACTTCTAGATCTGGAAAATAAACTGCTGATAGGACCATCCCAAGAACAAGATCTGTCCTTGAAAATATCACAGTCTTGAAGGATCCTCACTTTGACTTACCTCATACAAAGAACTTATTTAGAACCAAGTCATATAGTGATATAGACCAAGCTGATCTTGAGCCCACAAATTTGCAGCAGAGCTCCAGTAGAGAAACCTCACTTTCTACTTCACCTGATTCCCAGTTTCTCCATCACTTCAGCTCCTTCCATAACAAATGTTCTCAAAAACAGTGTGCTGGCCCAAGTGTTTCCCCACTCCCATTCACACATCCACTGCTCAAAAAAATCCATTTCAGCCCACATTCCCCCTTGTAAACCCACCTCTTGTAAATCCTCCATTATTTCCTACCATGGCAGCATGGTATTCCCCTCTAGTGTTACCACAACCTCTGGTTCCTCTACCCAATGAATATCAGTACAAAATTCCCCATTTCACTGGAAATGAACCTACCACTGCTCAACAACATGTAGATAAGATGGATGATGCTTTTGATTATATGGAAATAGAAGAAGAGAGCGTTATGATGAAAATTTTTTCTCAAAGTTTAGGAGGAGAAACCAAAAAATGGTTCAAAGGCTTAACTCTTCACAGCATAAATGATCTCCCTTCTTTATATCAAAAATTCACAAATAAATGGGAAATTAAAAAGAATTCTCTCCAAATACTGTCAGACTATAATAACCTCAAGAGAAATACTAGGGAGAGTGTCCAATATTATTGCACTAGATTCAAAAGTGTGTATAATTCTCTTCCCCCAAACATGAAACCTCCCCTAGGCCTAGCCTTAGCTAAATTTCCAGAAGGTTCTGATCCAGAAATGGCCTACCAGCTAAGAGAAACAGACCCCTTAACCTTAGAATATATGCAGAGGGAAGCCTTAAGTGTAGAAGCAAATCTGATTGAGAAAAGAGCTAGGTTAAAAGTAGAGAAAAGAGTTACATACAGGGATGAAACAATGGCATCAACCTCATCATCCGATGCCAAAATTGACAGCTTAGTGAAGGTAATGGAGAGAATGCTTGAAAAGATAAATCTGAATGATAGAGTGCCTCCTAGAGAGAATCAAACCAATCCCCAAAACAGAAATGGGAATCCAAATATCAGAAGAGATCATAATCAAGATAGGCAAAGAGATAATGACCAACAAATTAGGCCCCCCTTCCAACAAAATTATGTATATCAAGAGGAGGAAAGGGAAACTGAAAGGTTGGAAGAAAATCATGTAAACCTGATAGGATCTGACAGTGAGACAGATGTTTTTCTCACTGAAGAAGAACAAGGATTCTTCTCCTCAAAACAAACTGAAAACAACCATGAGTATTTTGAAGATTACAAATTCGGGTTTGAAAATGAAATTATGGAGGTACACAAAAAATATAATCTTAGAAGCAAAGGAATCCCAGAGAATTCCGATGACAAAAATACTAGTATTGTTGTTAGAAAAAATTCAGAAAATCAACCTAAAAAGACATCAAGTAACACCAACACTATGGCCAAGAAAACTGATCTAAATGAAGACAAAAATAGCCAAAAAAGTGTTGAACAAAGCTGCCCTAGTACCTATGCTAGTAGCCCTAAAAAATCTGTCCTAAATAACAGTCCAATTAAAATTCAGCAAATCAGAATTGCTGAAAGAATTGTAAATGACAAAACAGATGTAAATACCTCAAAAACTATAGTTCCTTTCAGCTTTAAGGGTGAAATTTCTAAAATTAAAATTAGCATACCTCTAGATGAACTAGTAACTCAGGATGTATACAAAAATCAAGTTTTGAAAGCTTTGAATATAGGAAGTGACACTGATACTTTAAACTCGACAGATGATAAACCAGAATTTTTGTTTGGTCCCGAAGTTGAAGGAAAATACCAAGAGGGGGTTGTCCCTCCCTTCTATGTTAACTTGAACATACATAACAAAATCTTGCACAATGCCATGCTAGACTCAGGTGCTTCTCATAACCTTATGCCCAAAGTAGTAAAGGAAAGCCTAGGCCTAGAAACTACTAAACCATATAAGGACCTGTATTCCTTTGATTCTAGAAGAGTCAAACGCTTGGGCCTGATCAAAGATTTATGTGTCAACTTGGCATAAATTCTGGCCAAAGGTCTGGTTATGGACATAGTAGTAGCTGAAATTCCCCCGAAGTATGGCATGCTTCTGTCTAGATCATGGGGATCCAAAATTCAGGGGAGCCTTCAAATGGACATGTATAATGCACCATCCCAGTGTTTAACCAAACCAGAAGACTATATAGGGAATCCCATATGAAATACATGGTGAGCAACATAAATAGGCCCAAAAACACTCCTGTTTATTCCATTCATTCAGATTTAGATTCTTTTATCTTGTATAATGAAGATTAAACCAACCAAAATGAAAAGGAAAATAGGAAATAATTCAGTCCACCAGAACAGTCAAATATGCCCTCAAATCAAGCACATAACAGCCCAAACTCTAGTGACCTGGGACAACAGAAAGGAAATGAAAATGAGATTGAAACACCTTGGAGAATAAAATTTGATGGCTCTTGTAGAAAATTAGGGTCAGGGGCTGTTGTATGGATACATAACACAAACAAAGAATATTCCTATAAACTAAATTTCCCATACACAAACAACATTGCAGAATATGAAGCCCACCTCCTTGGCCTACATTTCCTCAAAGATTTAGGAGCTAAGAAAATATCAGTCCAAGGAGATTCTGAGCTAATCATTAGACAAATTAAAGGGGAGTATTCAACGAAAAACCTAAAACTCAGAGAATATAGGAATGCTGCCCTTGATATCCTAAATTTTTTTGAAAAATAGGAACTCATTTTCATACCAAAAACTCAAAATCATCTAGCAAATGAACTTGCCTTTGCTACTATTAATTGCCAAATACCACAGATAAATGAACAATTCAATGTAAAGGTAAAAAAAAGGCATGCAATACCTGACAATAAAGACTATTGGCAAGTGTTTGAAGGTGACAAACACATTGATGGATTTCTATAATAAAAAAATGACTTTGCCATACCAACATCAAACACTAGCCATGAAGAAAATTGTTTAAGTAATAAACAAATCCTTGAAACAGAACTATCCTCTTTTGCTGATATAAACCAATTTGAACATCTTTTCAAAGCAGAAATACTTGACAATACAGACCAAAAAGACCTAGAAATTTTACAATGTAGAAATTATACAATTCCAAGAGGTCTTACACAATTAGAGTAGCTTTTTTATTTTAATGATGTGCCTAAGAACCAAGGATGGAGCCTATAGAAAAAAATATAGAAGAACATAACATAGGCAACCAAGCAGAACCCAAAATGGTTAAGTTATCCAACACTCTTCCAGCTCATATCAAGTAGCAATACATAGAAATTTTCAAAGAGTTTAGAGATGTGTTTTCATGGGGATAAAAGGATCTGAAATCATATGATACCAACATCATTCAACACAAAATTCCTCTTAAGGAAAATCAGAAACCTTTCAAACAAAAATTTAGAAGGATAAACCGTGTTTTATTGCCTTTAGTTGAGAAAGAAATCAGGAAAATATATGATGTCGGGATCATAGTTCCCCTCAGATATTCAGAATGGGTTTCCAACTTAGTATATATTAGGAAGAAGACTGGGGAAATTAGGCTCTGCATTGACTTCAGGAATCTAAATAGAGCCTCCCTAAAATATAACTACCCCTTGCCAAAAATGGATCACATACTTCAAAGGGTGGTTGGGTCTAAAATAATTTCACTGTTGGATGGGTTCTCAGGTCACAATCAGGTGTTAGTACTCCCAAGTGATCAACATAAAACTGCTTTCACTACACCTTGGGGTACATTCATGTATGCCAAAATTCCATTTGGTTTGATGAAATTAGGGGCCACCTTCCAAAGGGCCATGGATATAGCCTTCTCAGAAGACATAGGCTATTTTATAATCATTTACCTTGATGACATTACTTTTTTCTCTAAAACTGATGAAGAACACTTGATTCATTTAAGAAATTTTTTTGAGAAATGTAGAAAATATGGCTTATCTTTGAATCCCAAAAAGACACTCTTTGGTCTCCAAGAAGGAAAGCTTCTTGGTCACATAATTTCTGAAGTGGGAATCAAAGTAGACCCTAAAAGGATTGATGGCATATTGAAAATCAGCAATCCTAGAAACCTCAAAGAATTACAATCTTTCATTGGGAAGATAAATTTTTTAAGGAGGTTCATCCCCAACCTTGCTGAACTATTAAGAAATATCACAAACATGCTAAAGAAAGAGATAGGTGTTAAATGGACAATACAGGCTAAACAGTCATTTGAACTGGTAAAACAAGCTTGTACTCAAACACCAATTCTTATCAGTCCTGATTTCTCTAAGGATTTCTATATCTTTTCTTTTGCATATGAACATACAATAGCTGTAGTATTACTGCAAAAGAACATCATGGGGAAAGAACAACCAATATCCTTTTTTAGTAGGGCCTTAGGAGATGCTCCACTCAAGTATAATATCATGGAGAAACAAGCCTTAGCCTTGGTAAAAGCATTGAAAGACTTTAGAGTCTACATTTTATATTCTCACATCATTTCTTTTGTACCACATACTGTTGTCAAGGACATTCTAAGTCAAGGTCCTGATGGTAAAAGGGGAAAATGGATTGCTATTATTCTGGAATATGACTTAGAAATTAGGCCCACTACACTAATCAAAGGGCAGGGATTAGAAAAACTCATGGCTGAGTCAAAATTCCAAGCTTAGATATGAATATGGTTGATATTTTGGAAGAAACAGAAGAATTCACAACTCCATTTATTAAATAAAATTTTGTGAATTCACCTTGGTATGTTGACATCATATATGTGCTACTTTATCTGAATACCCCTCCTTCTCTGTCTAAAACTAAAGCTATATTTTTAAAACAAAATTCTTTAAATTATTGCATATTAGACGGGGTTTTATATTGGAAGAATGCTGTTGGGATATTGATTAAATGTTTGCTTGAGATTGATGCAGGAAAAATCATGCATGAGCTGCATGAGGGAGAATGTGGAGGACATATTTACTGGAAGACTACAACAAATAAAGTCCTCAGATCTAGTTACTATTGGCCCACCCTTTTCCCACATACTCAGAAGCTTGTTATGTCTTGCCATAAGTGTCAAATTTTTGATGGCAAGAGAAAAATTCTACCTCTACCCTTACATCCCATCAGTGTTGAGGCTCCATTTCAACAATGGGGCTTGGACTTCATTGGGGATATTCACCCATCATCATCTGTACAACATAAGTGGATCCTCACTGCCACTAATTATTTTACCAAATGGATAGAAGCTATACCTTCTAGGAATGCTACTGACTCTGTCATTATCAAATTCCTTGAAACCAACATACTATCCAAATTTGGTTGCCCTAGAAAAATTATCACAGACAATGTTGCTACCTTCAAGTCTAAAAGAATGGTGGACTTCTGCTATAAATATCATATCACCTTGGGTCATTCCACTGCCTATTATCCCCAAGGAAATGGATTAGCTGAATCCTCCAACAAAAGCCTTGTCAATATTATCAAAAAACTATTAGAGAAAAATCATAAATCATGGCATAGTAAACGGGTTCATGCTTTATGGGCTGTTAGATTAACCACCAGGAAGTAAATAAATATTTCCCCCTATCAGCTGGTTTAGGGCATGGATGCAATTTTTCCAACCTCTTTAGGAGTTCCAGTCATGAAATTCCTTCAAGAAGTACAAACTGAAGAGAATGATATGCATAGAAGGATCAATCAGACCATTCATTTACAATAGTTCAGAGAAGAAGTGTACAAAAGAACACAAATAGTCCAAGAAGGCATCAAGAAATTATTTTATAATAGGACTAAAGCAAATGATTTCCAAGTTGGAAATATAGTTCTAAAGTGGGATTCTAGAAGGGAAGAAAAGGGAAAATATGGTAAATTTGAGAATTTGTGGAAAGGGCCCTACCTCATTCATTCTATAAAGGGTCATAATGCATTCTTTCTGCAAGAGATGGATGGAGAAGACTTATTTGGAGGTCTTGTCAATGGCAGGATGCTCAAGCACTTCTTCTGTCAAGAGTGCTAGCTTTAAAGTTTTTATTCATTGTACATAACCCAGTTGAAAAGAAAATCGTGAAAAATACAAAAACAATAAAAGAAAAGAAAAGGAAAAGAGGGAAGATTCAAAAGAGGTATGGCCCCATATCCAAAAAAGAGAATTTTCTGAAAGTGAGCAAGTCTAAGTGCCACTGCTGATTAAAAATGACATATTGTTCATTCATCTAGCCTAATCATGGCTGGAAATACTTTAAATTTATGTTGATAAGTTAGTAGAAACATTGATTGACAAAATTATTTTAGACTTGACTTATTCAAAGAAAGATAGATTAGGAGATTGAAAAGATATTGGTTCCACATGCTCAAAAGAGAACCAAAGGGATAGATAAGGATGCCTTACAAAGGACAAATCATGGCCTTATCTTTTTAATTTACTTTTTATGAAAAAATAATGTTTTTGTGCAGCTTGTTCAAAATGCCACAACCATGGTTGATCAAACTGTCCAATCCTGATTTGAACCATGCTTTAAATTTTTATGTCAATAGCTAGAGAATCAAGATTGCCAAACAGTTTAATCTTGGAAGTCAGGTAGCATAGGTAGGGAATAAAAAGAGTTCAACAGTTTAATCTGGACTCTTGGAAGAAATAAGGATGGGATAGTTAGTTTATTTTCAGTTTTAAAAAATAAAATGTCAAAGAGTTTTCTAGATCAAATGCACTCAAAAGAAGAAAAAAATGCTAGGACAAGTAGGATTGGGTAGGTAGAGATGCTGTTTGAAGAAATTGCATGTCACAGATTGATTGAAATTATAAAAATAAAATAATATTAGCAAGTAAAAAGAATAAATTTGCCAAATGTCTTAAGCCACTGATCTGCTGAAAATCAGAAGATTTCATAACCTGATATTCTGGACATCTTGAAAGGATAGCTGCCCTCCCCAAGTGGAGCTACTGTTAGTAATCCATAATTTTGATTTTATCCAAAGATGACTAAGTTGAAAATCTCAGATTTCTAGAAACAATATTTGCAGAAACATTGAGAGTTCTAGAAGTCTCACTGCCTTCATCATCCTAAGTTTATCAGTTCACTAAAAAGCTTCATCTAGGCCTTCTAAAAGATCACCCTTTTGTTTCAAAAGGAAGCTTGTTTCAGGCTATTTACCCCATTTTTACCTCCATTTCTTTCCCCCCATTCTACCATTCCTACCCCTATTTTTATTATTCCATTTCCCTATAAAAATAGTCCATTTTCCCTTCATTAACTCTTCATTTCCTCTAAAAAACCTCCTTAAACCATTATAAACACCCTTATTTTCTTTAAAATACCTTTTTCTAACCTATTGGAAACCTCCAAAAAGGCTTGAAAACCCTCTTTTGGCCTATTTTTTCTACCCATTGAAGAAATAAGGCTTTAAGCCCTTTTCGGACTTAAGCCCCCAACTCTTTTTTCACAAAACCTAGGGCTGCGACCATTCGCTACCCCTAAAAAGCTCATCTTCCCTAAAAAACCGGTCCTATATATTCCTCAATGTCCACCATCTCCCCGCACTCTACCTTAAGCCCCCTTCTTATTATTTTACCCCGCGCCCTTACTTTCTCCGAATCGATCACGACCGTTAATCATGGAGATCCAACGATGATCACGTGCCCGCACATCATCAACTCGCCCAACCATTCCTTCATCCACCTTTCTCGGAAATAATCTCAACCATAGATCTAACGATCCATGTTAATCCCGAGGTTTCACACCCTACTACCAGCCTTTCCGCTACCCGACAGAACTGTAGACGTCACCACCGGCCCCACCTTCCACCCACAAAATCATCGCCAAATCCCTCTCCTCAACCTATACTCCACTACTGAAGTTACACCCCACCATTGGGATGAACCTGCGCCGTAGATTTCTTTGCTGGAGATCTAACAGCCTGCACACAAGATCGCATGGATTTTTCCACTGAGGTTTAACGCCTCTTTTCCACACGAGATAAGTGGTTTTTCTCGGGACGTGTTGTGATCTCTAAGTGGAATCGCGTTCGTTGGCTCCCAAACCACTTACTGCCAATCAATCGCGCGATAAAACATTGGTGGTTTTGCAAAATCACCTTTCTCATTTTTGTGCCAAATTCAAATTCCACCACTTTCGTCTTGTTTCAACTATGGAAACCCCTCCTCTGCACATTTTCCTCCCTCTGTAATCGCTCCAAGCCCCTTCCTCGTGCCTCTGAAATGCAATATATCCCAAAGAACGCAGGATTTTATTAATGTTTTTTGTTTTGTGCAGGTTTAATGGCAGCCAAACTAGCAGACCCTCCCATGCCCAAATTCTACAATGATAGGTCTCAGGATGACGATATTTGAGACCAAGTAAGCAGGAAATGGATTTAGTGTTCAATTTAAAGAGTTTGATCAGTTTTTGATGACCACTGATTGAATCAAGAAACCCTCCTGTGCACCAAAGAAACCCTTGTACAAGAAGGCAAAGAAGATAAATGAAAGGATAAATATTATAAGCCCAAGAGCATAATCATAGTTTAAGGATAAAGGATAAAAGGCTTAAAGACACAGTTTATTGATTAAATCAAGAAGACTTATGCCGAAAGCAACCACGAATACATCAACCGGGAGCAGTTATTCACCCAAAATATCTAATTGCCACCTATGGCATGTTTTTTGTCCATAAAGACAAATTGGCAGTTATTACCTCTTAGAATATATTTTAATCTGTCAAAGGTAGTTATTGTAAAAGATAAAGATAGGCCTCAAAGTCAAGCTTTTCACCTATCTTTTCTTAGAAGTTAAGACAGAGTTATTAAACAGATAAGTAGCTGCACAAGCTCCTACCTTAAGCCTTGCATGGTTTTTAAGGTTAGGAATGCATTTACTCTGTAATAAATAACACTCAAACCCTAGATCTGTTCCACCTCCTCATTGCAGCATAAATACTACATTTGAACTCATTGTATTGTTGGCATTTGGTGACTCTTTGGAGAAATACATAGTTCTGCAGAAGTTGAAAGGAAATTGATGTTTTGGAAATTGTGGATGTCTTGACATGTTTGTTGATGGAGAAAGCTCTGTCGTTGGATACCTGAGCTTGGCTATTGGTGAAGTACTCTAAATATGTTTTTTTTATTTCCTATTCCATTATGTTTCACTATTCTCTGTTGCAGTAGAGTAAAAAGTTTAGGCTAAGAAATGTCTTTTGAAACCACCTTAGTTCTATTTACTCTTCACTGTCTTAATGTTTTCTTCTACTAATATATTCTAGAGAATTCTTAATTGCTCTCTAGAACCCTTATGCTTGTTTATTTCTTGAATAGTTCAATACAGTTGGTCTCAAGAATGATTTATGGTTTTCCCTGCTAACTTGTTGCCACTTAAAAATTGTTTCTGAAGTCTCCCATTAAAGTACCATTGTTTAAAGTCTGCCAAAGAGGTTTTTTTTCTGATCATACCCTTTGCACTTGCTTAAATAATTGTTTTGAAGGTCTTTATAACTGTAATCAAAGATTTCTAGGAGTTACCTCTTCTATGAATGCAGTTATTTGTGAATCTTGAATGTTTTCTTATCCTTGAAGGTGAAATCACTAGAATTTAAATGAGTTTCTCACCTTCTATATTTCATTGGAGAAGTCTGTCTTGAAATTATTATTTAGTAAAGTGTGGTTTCTAGAATTTATGGTTAGCCCTGTCTATGGAATGCCTATTTATGTTCATATAATCTTTTAAGTCCCTTTGTTGAGAAGTACATATAATTAAGGATTCTTAATTTCCCTTCTACTTTTCATTCTAAACCATTGATGTCTATTTCATTTAACCTAAAAAACCTTATAGATCCACTGGCCAAGTTAGATTTTCCTTTTGATATCCCTGATTCATCTGCAAACTTGTTACAACTTCCACTTGACTCCATTGCCCAATGACTTGGAGATTTCCCTTTTCTATCTATGCTGCCTAGATCATCATGTCCAACCAAGCAATCAAACAAACTCATGCTTCATAACTAGCCTAAAATCAACCCTTAAAAGCAAACAATCTTACATCTTTGAAAACGATTGAGAGATCCCTCTCTGAGACTAGGAAGGCTAGGTCCTAGAGCTCTAAAGATTGGTTTTGATGTTGCCTTGTCACATGGTATGCCAATCTGCCAAATCACAGGACCCCAACATAATGGTGATCACGGTGGGACCTATGAGTATATAATTGCATGAATACCTCTGAAAATCTCTTTAGACCCTTAGTAAATCAAAGAATATCTAGTGAAGCTGCCACCTCATCGCCACTACAACATAATGACGATCACAGTGGGACCCTTTTTGAGTAAAAGTCCCTAAATAAGACACTTAGTATTCATCCAAGTGAACGATATCTTTCTTCAAGCACTACCAACATAATGATGATCATGATAGGACCTATCTGAATCAGTGGAAATCTAAGTAACCCTTCGGATTCTAAGAGACCCTTATCTAACCTTGAAGAAATCAGCTAGTAAGCCATAGAGTAGACTATGTTTGTTTCACCACCTTAGCTAAGTGTTGAATCAGGTATAGGACACTCTCAAAACCATAGAAATACAGAAAAATCAGAAAACCCAAAACATTTCAGATTGGTCTTTTAATAAATCATTGGTGGTGGACCATAACACATTTTACCTTCAGAAAAGCTAAAAATTTCCACCTGGCGACTCCATTAGCCCCAATATGCCTATTACTCCTCTAGATCTCCATATTTCCTTAAAGACTATGTTAACCAACCCTAAGGAAGTTTAGAAACCTAGTCCCCTATTATAGAAATTATTGTGAGAAGAAAACTTTTGAAAAACAAGTCCTAAAAACCTCAGCCTCTCTAAATTTAAAAAAAATGAAATCTGGCTTCACATAGAGTCAATACTAGATCCCATCCAGATCCTAACCTTCCTACCATAGTTGATAATCTAGAAAGGATTTTATGGCTAACTTTTAGATCTGTAAAATCAACTGCTGATAGGACCATCCCAAGAACAAGATCTGTCCCTAAAAATCTCACAGTCTTGAAGGATCCTCAATTTGACTCACCTCATATAAAGAACTTATTTAGAACCAAGTCATATAGTTGTATAGACCAAGCTGATCTTGAGCCCACAGATTTACAGCAGAGCTCCAATAGAGAAACCTCACCTTCTACTCCACCTGATTCCCAGTCTCTCCATCACTTCAGTTCCTTCGATAACAAATGTGCTCAAAAATAGTTTGCTGGCCCAAGTGTTTCCTCCACTCCCATTCACAAATCCATTGTTCAAAACACTCCATTTCAACCCACATTCCCCCTTGTAAACCCACCCCTTGTAAATGCCCCATTATTTCCTATCATGGCAGCATGGTATGCCCCTCTAGCATTACCACAACCTCTGCTTCCTCTACCCAATTAATATCAATCCAAAATTCCCCATTTCATTAGAAATGAACCTAATACTGCTCAACAGCATGTAGATAAGATGGATGATGCTTTTGATTATATGGAAATAGAAGAAGAAATCATTAAGATGAGAATTTTTGCTCAAATTTTAGGAGGAGAAGCCAAAAAATGGTTCAAAGGCTTAACTCCTCATAGCATAAATGATCTCCCTTCTTTATATCAAGCATTCACAAATAAATGGGAAATTAAGAAGAACCCTTTCCAAATACTGTCAGACTATACTAACCTCAAGAGAAATACTGGGGAGAGTGTCCAATATTATTGCACTAGATTCAATAGTGTATATAATGCTCTTCCCCCAAACATGAAACCTCCACTAGGCCTAGCCTTAGCTAAATTTCCAGAAGTTGTTAATCCAAAAATGGCCTACCAGCTAAGAGAAAGAGACCCCTTAACCTTAGAAGATATGCAGAGGGGAGCCTTAAGTGTAGAAGCAAACCTGATTGAGAAAAGGGCTAGGTTAAAAGTAGAGAAAAGAGTTACATACAGGGATGAAACAATGGCATCAACCTCATAATCTGATGCCAAAATTGACAACCTAGTGAAAGTAATGGAGAGAATGCTTGAAAAGATAAATCTGAATGATAGAGTGCCTCCTAGAGAGAATCAAACCAATCCCCAAAACAGAAATAGGAATCCAAATATCAGAAGAGATCTAAATCAAGATAGGCAAAGAGATAATGACCAAAAAATTAGGCCCCCCTTCCAACAAAATTATGTAGATCAAGAGGAGGAAAGGGAAATTGAAATCTTGGAAGAAAATAATGTTAACCTGATAGGATCTGATAGTGGGACAGATGTTTTTCTCACTGAAGAAGAACAAGGATTATTCTCCTTAGAACAAAATGAAAACAACCATGAGGATTCTGAATATTATAGATTGGGGTTTGAAAATGCAATCATGGAGGTACACAAACAATATAATCTTAGAAGAAAAGGAAGCCAAGATAATTCCAATGACAAAAATACTAGTATTGTTGTTAGGAAAAATTTAGAAAATCAGCCTAAAAAGAAAACAAGTAACACCAACACTATGGCCAAGAAAACTGATCTAAATAAAGAAAAAAACAACTAACAAAGTGTTGAACAAATATTCCCTAGTACCTCTTCTAGTAGCCCTAACAAATCTGTCCTAAATAACAATCCAAATAAAATTCAACAAATCAGAATTGCTGAAAGAATTGTAAATGACGAAACAGATGTAAATGCCTAAAAAACAATAGTTCCTTTCAGCCTTAAGGGTGAAATTTATAAAATCAAAATTAGCATACCTCTAGCTGAACTAGTAACTCAGGATGTATACAAAAATCAAGTTTTCAAAGCTTTGAATATAGGCAGTGACACTGATACATTAAACTTAACAGATGATAAACTATAATTTTTGTTTGGTCCTGAAGTTGAAGGAAAATACCAAGAGGGGGTTGTCCCTCCCTTATATATTAGCTTGAACATACATAACAAAATCTTGCACAATGCCATGCTAGACTCAGGTGCTTCTCATAACCTTATGCACAAATTAGTAATGGAAAGCCTAGGCCTAGAAATTACTAAACCATATAAGGACCTGTATTCCTTTGATTCAAGCAGAGTCAAATTCTTGGGCCTGATTAATGATTTATGTGTCAACTTGGCACAAATTCTGACAAAAGGTCTGGTGATGGACATAGTAGTAGCTGAAATTCCCCCAAAGTGTGGCATGCTTATTTCTGGATCATGGGGAGCCAAATTTCAACGGAGCCTTCAAATGGACATGTCTTATGCCACCATCCTAGTGTTTAACCAAACCAGAAGACTATACAGGGAATCCCATATGAAATACATTGTGAGAAACATAGATACGCCCAACAACACTCCTGTTTATTCCATTCATTCAGATTTATATTCCTTTATCTTTTATAATGAAGATGAAACCAACCAACAAGAAATGGAAAACAAGAATGAATTCAGTCCACCAAAACAGTCAAATCTACCCTCAAATCAAGCACATAATAGCCCAAAATATAGCGGCCTGGGATAGCAGAAAGGAAATGAAAATGAGATTGAAACACCTTGGAGAATAAAATTATGGCTCTTGTAGCAAATTAGGGTTAGGGGTTGGTGTATGGATACAGAACACAAACAAAGAATATTCCTATAAACTAGATTTTCCATGCACAAACAACATTGCAGAATATGAAGCCCTCCTCCTTGGCCTACATTTTCTCAAAGATTTAGGAGCTAAGAAAATATTAATCCAAGGAGATTCTGAGCTAATCTTTAGACAAATTAAAAGGGAGTATTCAGCCAGAAACCCAAAACTTGGAGAATATAGGAATGCTACCCTTTATGTGCTAAATATTTTTGAAAAATATGAACTCATTTTCATACCAAGAGCTCAAAATCATCTAGCAAATGAACTTGCCTTTGCTGCTAGTAATTTACAAATACCACAGATAAATGAAAAATTCAATGTAAAGGTAAAAAATAGGCCTACAATACCTGAAAATGAAGACTATTGGCAAGTGTTTGAAGGTGACAAACACATTGATGATTTTCTGCAATCAAAAAATGACTTTTCCATACCAACATCAAACACTAGACATGAAGAAAAATGTTTAAGTAATAAAAAAATCCCTAAAACAGAGTTGTCCTCTTCTACTGATATAAACCAATTTTAACATCTTTTCAAAGCAGAAATAGTTGACAATACATACCAAAAAGACCTGGAATTTTTACAATGTAGAAATGATACAATTCCAAGAGGTCTTACACCATTAGAGTAGCTTTTTTATTTTAATGATGTAGCCAAAGAACCAAGGATGGAGCTTATAGAAACAAATATAGAAGAACATAACATAGGCAACCAAGAAGAACCCAAAATGGTCAAGTTATCCAGCACTCTTCCAGCTCATATCAAGCAACAATACATAGAACTTTTCAAAGAGTCTAGAGATGTGTTTACATGGGGATACAAGGATCTAAAATCATATGATACCAGCATCATTCAACACAAAATTCCTCTTAAGGAAAATCAGAAACCTCTCAAACAAAATCTCAGAAGGATAAACCCTGTTTTATTGCCTTTAGTTGAGAAAGAAATCAGGAAAATATATGATGCCAGGATCATAGTTCCCCTCAGATATTCATAATGGGTTTCCAACTTAGTATCTGTTAGGAATAAGACTGGGGAAATCAAGCTCTGCATTGACTTCAACAAAATAAATAGAGCCTCCCTAAAAGATAACTACCCCTTGCCAAAAATGGATCACATACTTCAAAGGGTGGTTGGGTCTAAAATACTTTCACTATTGGATGGGTTCTCATGTTACAATTAGGTGTTATTACTCCCAAGTGATCAACATAAAACTGATTTCACTACACCTTGGGGTACATTCATGTATGTCAAAATGCCATTTGGTTTGATGAATGCAGGGGCCACCTTCCAAAGGGCCATGGATATAGCCTTCTTAGAAGACATAGGCTATTTTACAATCATTTACCTTGATGACATTACTATTTTCTCTAAAACTAATGAAGAACACTTGATTCATTTAAGAAACATTTTTGAGAAATGTAGGAAATATGAATTATCTTTGAATCCCAAAAGGACACTCTTTGGTCTCCAAGAAGGAAAGCTTCTTGGTCACATAATTTCTGAAGAGGGAATCAAAGTAGACCCTAAAAGCATTGATGGCATATTGAAAATCAGCCATCCTAGAAACCTCAAAGAATTGCAATATTTCATTGGAAAGATAATTTTTTTAAGGAGGTTCATTCCCAACCTTGTTGAGCTATTAAGAAATGTCAAAAACATGCTAAAGAAAGAGATAGGTGTTAAATGGACAATACAGGCTAAACATTCTTTTGAACTGGTAAGACAAACTTTAATTCAAACACCAGTTCTTATTAGTCCTAATTTCTCTAAGGATCTCTATATCTTTTCTTTTGCATCTGAACATACAATAGCTGCAATATTGCTGCAAAAGAACGTCATGGGGAAAGAAAAACCAATATCCTTTTTTAGTAGGGCCTTAGGAGATGCTCCACTCAAGTATAATATCATGGAGAAACAAGCCTTAGCCTTGGTAAAAGCATTGAAAGACTTTAGAGTCTACATTTTACATTCTCACATCATTGCTTTTGTACCAGATACTGTTGTCAAGGACATTCTAAGTCAAGAACCTGATGGTAAAAGGGGAAAATGGATTGCTATTATTCTGGAATATGACTTAGAAATTAGGCCCACTACACTAATCAAAGGGCAGGGATTAGCAAAACTCATGGCTGAGTCAAACTTCCAAGCTTTAGATATGAATAAGGTTCATATTTTGGAAGAAACAGAAGAATTCACAACTCCATTTATTGAAGAAACTTTTGTGAATTCACCTTGGTATGCTGACATCATATATGTGCTGCTTTATCTGAATACCCCTCCTTCTCTGTCTAAAACTAAAGCTAGATTTTTAAAACAGAAGGATTTAAATTATTGCATATTAATGGGTTTTTATATTGGAAGAATGTTGTTGGGATATTGCTTAAATGTTTGCTTGAGATTGATGCAGGAAAAATCATGCATGAGCTGCATGAGGGAGAATGTGGAGGACTTTTTCATTGGAATACTACAGCAGATAAATTTCTCAGATCTGGTTACTATTGGCCCACCCTTTTCCCAGATTCTCAGAAGCTTGGCATGTCTTTCCAAAGGTGTCAAATTTTTTATGGCAAGAGAAAACTCCTACCTCTACCCTTACATCCCAACAGTGTTGAGGCTCCCTTTCAATAATAGGGCTTGGACTTCATTGGGGAAATTCACCCATCATCATCATCCCAACATATGTTAATCCTCACTGCAATTGATTATTTTACCAAATGGATAGAACCCATACCTTCTAGGAATGCTACTGACTTTGTTATTATCAAATTCCTTTAAACCAACATACTATCTAGATTTTGTTGCCCTAGAAAAATTATCATAGACAATGTTGCTGCCTTCAAGTCTAAAATAATGGTTGACTTCTGCTATAAATATCATATCACCTTGGGTCATTCCACTGCCTATTATCCCAAAGGAAATGGATTAGTTGAATCCTCCAACAAAATCCTTGTTAATATTATCAAAAAAATATTGGATCAAAATCAGAAATCATGGCATAGTAAACTGGTTCATGCTTTATGGGCTGATAGATTAACCACCAAGAAGTCAATAAATATGTCCCCCTATCAGCTGGTTTATGGCATGGATGAATTTTTCCCAACCTCTTTAGGAGTTCCAGTCACGAAACTCCTTCAAGAAGTACAAAATGAAGAGAATGATATGCAAAGAAGGATCAATCAGACCATTCATTTACAGCAGTCCAAAGAAGAAGAGTACAAAAGAACAAAAATATTCCAAGAAGGCATCAAGAAATTATTCGATGAAAGGAATAAAGAAAATGATTTCCAAGCTGGAAATATAGTTCTAAAGTGGGATTCTAGAAGGGAAGAAAAGGGAAAACATGGTAAATTTGAGAATTTGTGGAAAGGGCCTGACCTCATTCATTCTATAAAGGGTCATAATGCATTCTTTCTGCAAGGGCTTAATGGAGAAGACTTATTTGGAGGTCTTGTCAATGGAAGGATGCTCAAGCACTACTTCTATCAAGAGTCCTAGCTTTAAAGTTTTTATTCATTGTACATAACCCAGTTAAAAAGAAAATCATGAAAAATAAGAAAACAATAAAAGAAAAGGAAAGGAAAAGAGGGCAGATTCAAAAGAGGTACGGCCCCATCTCCAAAAAAGAGAATTTTCTGAAAGTGAGCAAGTCTAAGTGCCACTGCTGATTAAAAATGACATATTTTCCAGTCATATAGCCTAATCATGGCCGAAAATACTTTAAATTTATGTTGATAAGTTAGTAGAAACATTGATTGACAAAATTATTTCAGACTTGACTTATTCAAAGAAAGATATATTAGGAGATTGAAAAGATATTGGTTCCACATGCTCAAAACAGAACCAAAGGGATAGATAAGGATGCCTTACAAAGGCCAAATCATGGCCTTATATTTCTAATTTAATTTTTATGCAAAATAATGTTTGTTTGCAGCTTGTTCAAAATGCCACAACCATGGTTGATCAGACTGTCCAATCCTGATTTGAACCATGCTTTAAATTTTTATGTCAATAGCTAGAGAATCAAGATTGCCAAACAATTTAATCTTGGCAGCCAGGTAGCATAGGTAGGGAATAAAAAGAGTTCAACAGTCTAATCTAGACTCTTGGAAGAAATAAGGATAGGATAGTTAGTTTATTTTCAGTTTTCAAAAATAAAATGTCAAAGAGTTTGCTAGATCAAATGCACTCAAAAGAAGAAAAAATGCTAGGACAAGTAGGATTGGGTCGGTAGAGATGTTGTTTGAAGAAATTACATGTTGCAGATTGATTGAAATTATCAAAAATAAAAGAATATCAACAAGTAAAAAGAATAAATTTTCCCAATGTATTAAGGCACTGATCTGCTGAAACTCAGAAGATTTCATAAGTCGAGGTTCTGGACACCTTGAAAGGATAGCTGCCCTCCCCAAGTGGAGCCACTGTTAGTAATCCATAATTTTGATTTTATCCAAAGATGACTAAGCTGAAAATCTCAGATTTCTAAAAACAATATTTGCACTGCCTTCATCATCCTAAGTCTATCAGTTCACCAAAAAGCTTCATCTAGGCCTTCTAAAATATCACCCTTATGTTTCAAAAGGAATCTCGTTTCAGGATATTTACCCCATTTTTACCTCCATTTCTTTCCCCCCATTCTACCATTCCTACCCCTATTTTTATCAGTCCATTTCCCTCCAAAAATAGCCCATTTTCCCTTCATTAACTCTTCATTTATTCTAAAAAACCCCCTTAAACCATTATAAACACCCTTATTTGGTTTAAAATACCTTTTTATAACCTATCGGAAACCTCCAAAAAGGCTTATAAACCCTCTTTTGGCCTATTTTTTCAGCCCATTGAAGAAATAAGCCTTTAAGCCCTTTCCAGACTTAAGCCCCCAACTCTTTTTTCACATAACCCAGGGCCGCGACCATTCACTACCCCTAAAAAGATCCTCTTCCCTAAAAACAGGGTCCTATCTATTCCTCATAGTCGACCATCTCCTCGCACTCTATCTTCAGCCCCCTTCTTATTATTTTACCCTACGCCCTTACTTTCTTCGAATCGATCACTACCGTTGATCATGGAGATCCATCGGTGATCGGGCGCCCACACATCATTAGCTCGCCCCAACCATTCCCTTATCCACTTTTCTCCAAAATAGTTTCAACCGTAGATCTTATAGATCTAACGATGATCTCTTCCCCTCTCTTATCCTTGCTCCCAATCATTTTTCCATCCATACATCGTCGCAAATAAGTCTGGACCGTAGATCCTCCAGATCTAATGGCCCACGTTAATCCCGAGGTTTCACACCCCGCTCCCAGCCTTTCCGCTACCGGACAGAACTATACATGTCACCGCTGGCCCCACCTTCCACCCACAAAATCATCGCCCAATCCCTCACCTCCACCTGTACTCCACTACTAAAGTTGCACCCCACCATTGGGATGAACCTGCATCATAGATATCTGTGTTGGACATCTAATGGCTTGCACCCAATATCGCGTGGATTTTGCCGTCGAGGTTTAACACCTCTTTTCCGCACGAAATAAGCGGTTTTTCTTGGGACGTGTGGCAATCTCTGCGTGGAATCGCGTTTATTTGCTCCCAAACCACTTACTGCCAATCAATCGCGCGATAAACCATTGGTGGTTTTGCAAAACCACCTTTCTAATTTTCGCGCCAAATTCAAATTCTGCCACTTTCCTCCTGTTCCGACTATGGAAACCCCTCCTCCGCACATTTTCCTGCCTCTGAAATCACTCCAATCCCCCTCCTTGTGCCTCTGAAATGCATTATATCCCAAAGAACAAAAGATTTTATTAACGTTTTTTGTTTTGTGCATATTTAATGGCAGCCAAACTAGCAGACCCTGCCATGCCCAAATTCCATAATGGCACATCTCAGGATGATGATCTTCAGGACCAGGTAAGAAGAAAAGGGATTCAGGGTTCGATTTAAAGAGTTTGATTAGTGTTTCATGACCACTGATTAAATCAAGAAACCCTCTTGTGCACCAAAGAAACCCTTGTACAAGAAGGCAAAGAATATAAATGAAAAGATAACGACCAGAAGACCAAGAGCTTAATCATAGTTTAATGATAAAGGATAAAGTTTAAAGACAATGGATTAAACTTAAAACAGTCAAATAAAGCAAAAGGAGAGTGAGGCAGATTAATTAAAATTAGATCAGGGCTAAAAGGTTTAAAGACATAGTTTATTGATTAAATCAAGAAGACTTATGCCGAAAGCAACCTCGAATACATCAACCAGGAGCAGTTATTCACCCAAAATATCTAATTGCCACCTATGGCATGTTTTTTGACCATAAAGATAAATTGGCAATTATTACCTCTTAGAATATAATTTAATCTGTCAAAGGCAGTTATTGTAAAAGATAAAGATAGGCCTCAAAGTCAAACTTTTCACCTATCTTTTCTTAGAAGTTAAGACAGAGTTATTAAACAAAGAAGTAGCTGCACAAGTTCCTACCTTAAAACTTGCATGGTTTTCAAGGTTAGGAATGCATTTACTCTGTAATAAATAACACCCAAACCCTAGATCAGTTCCACCTCCTCATTTGCATCATAAATACTAAATTTGAACTCATTGTATTGTTGGCATTTGGTGACTCTTTGGAGAAATACATAGTTCTATAGAAGTTGAAAGGAAATTGATGTTTTGGAAATTGTGGATGTCTTGACCTGTTTATTGATGGAGAAAGCTCTGTCGTTGGATCCCTGAGCTTGGCTATTGGTGAAGTACTCTAAATCTATTATTGTTATTTCATGTTCCATTATGTTTCACTATTCTCTGTTGCAGTAGAGTAAAAATTTTAGGCTAAGAAATTTCTTTTCAAAGCAGCTTAGTTCTATTTACTCTTCACTGTCTTAATGTTTTATTCTACTAAGATATTCTAGAGAATTCTTAATTGCTCTCTAGAACCCTTATGCTTGTTTATTTCTTGAATAGTTCAATACAATTGGTCTCAGGAATGATTTATGGTTTTCCCTGCTTACTTGTTGCCACTTAAAAACTGTTTCTGAATTCTCCCTTTATAGTACCATTATTTAAAGTCTACGAAATAGGTTTTGTTCCGATCATACCCTTTTGTTGACGGGAAAATTTGTCCAGCCAACAGTAGGGGATCTCCCCGGTAGAAAGTCCCAATTAGACCTTGAACCGTTTGGAGTAGGGATCCCGTCCGGGGTGTGGGTCCGGCTACCGCTTAAGACACCTTCCCTTAGGTCTCAAAAGAACCTGATTGAACCGGAAGACATACACTTATTCATGTGATACAGAATACAGGATTGATGTATTAAACCCGAATCAAACACTGTGCGTAGCAAGATTATAAATAAAGCATGTACACCTCAGGAGATGTCATTAGCAACACATCTTTGGGGGTAATGCTTATAAGGTAGTCTAACCACAAAAGAAATAGTTCTTTATGGCGAGATATCCCTTTATTTTTTGAAAGATAAAACGAAATGCTAACAAAATAGTTCATTAACATTCATTAATAGAGCAAATGATAAATTGAACATCATTGACACAACACAGATAGCCATGATGCATAAATGATGACATAAAGAGTGTAGCTTCATTAATCATAGGATGTTCTGAAACTGTACAAGGAATACACACAGTGTTTGCACAGCAAAACACATCATAACCATAGGGTGTTTTAACAAGTATCTCTATATTCATATGCCTAAGAGTATAATCCTTCAATACAAAGCCATGTAGCTCTTCAGTTTCCAAAAGAAAAAGCCCTTCAACAAGTTCCCGAAGGAAGTATTTATAATGGAGAAACTGCCCTTCGGGCTTCCTTGATCTTTCATCTTCCCGACCGTTGGGCTGCTTGGCGACCTAGTCCTTTTTGCGACATGCGACCTCAGCCGTTGTTGCGACCTACGACCTGGCTGCTATTGCGGGGTCGCAAGTTGTAAGAGAATGGCCAAGGTGCGACCTTGTGACCTTGCGACTAGGTCGCTGGGTCACGGGGTCGCGGATCGTGTCAACAGCGCACATGCAACCTTGCGACTAGGTCGCTGGGTCGCAGGGTCACAAAAGGCAGAAAACCAAAGAGGTGCGACCTTGCGACCTTGCGACTAGGTCGCTGGGTCGCAGGGTCGCAAAAGGAAAAAAATCGAAGAGGTTCGACCTTGCAACCTTGCGACGAGGTTGCAAGGTCGCAAAAGGCCGAAAACCAAAGGTACGCGACCTTGCGACCTTGCGATTATGTCGTTGGGTCGCAGGGTTGCAAAAGGCCAAAAAATTGAAGAAGTGCAATCTTGCGACCTTGGCAGATGTGTGACCTGGGGTTTTATCCTTTCCATCTTTCTCCTGTTTAGATAGTCGTAGCTCCCGCCACATGAACCAGCGCTTCTGGGTGAGCGGCAAACTTCCTTGTCAGGGTTGTCATCATAATCTCCTCATGTTACCTGCGTACAAGCATGTTAGATTAGCCATTAGCCTTCCCTCACATAAATATGTTTATGCATGTTGAAGAAAAATAAGATACAATAAACAGAAAACGCAGATGCATAGGGAGCATATTGACAAGTAACATCAAAGGATTTTAACGATTAGCTTGACCCCTGTATAGTCCTGTTCTGTAGGTGATAGACCGCTAAAATATCTCGATCCAGGGAGAAGTCAAATCTTGCAACCCTTTAACTTCATCAGGCTTTAGATTTAGCTTTTCGGTAAGCCCATCCACTGTAATTTTGGCCATGTATTCATGTTGTAGTGCTTCTGTCATGCTGAAAATTCTCTCTACCAACTCTATAGCTCGTTTGTCTGCTACATCTAAAAACACTGCGCCCAGCAGAAGAGAAGGAGTAGGAGGTAACCGGCACTTTTCACCAACTGGCGGGTCTCTGTGTTAGCAATCATATTTGAGAGATTTTCATCTTCGGGGCCAGTAATTGTGTGAACGATCCTCACTATAATGCCTTTATACTGCTTGACCTCTGCGAAACCCAAGGACGATGCTGGTGTTTGGAGCAACGAGCCTACAAAAATGCAACCCATTGACCATACATCAACAGCGGGACTGTAATGAAATCGATTGCTTGTGCATCTTAGAAACAACTCCGGAGGCCTATAGTTTTTGGAGATGGGGCTTCAAATCACCACGCAGCACATTCACGGAGCACGATTGCTGAAAGGCCCTCACTAACTCATTCATAATCGACTGAACATTCAATGGAGCCACTGACTGGTGACTGCTCTTTTCGTTTGGCTCGATTTCCAGACTCTCTAAATTCTGCCAAATCTTCATGCAACATTTCCATCACAGTATAAATATCGCTTGATCTCCTTTCAGATATGACACTCTCTGTACAAGCCGGGTGTTTGAAAATACATTCTAATTTCTTGATGGCAGCATTCTAACATTAAATCCGCTCGCGATTTTCGCCTCCCCTGTCACTTACACATCCGCTTTTGGACTGCGCTAGCCTTCAGTCTGTACGCATGGCCTATAATCACGGCCTGCTAAGACACGACAGATATGTTGTGCCTTAAAATTGCCTGTTTCAGTGCATGGAACGTTAAACATCCACTTTTGGAACGCGCCAGCCTTCAATCCGTTCCGCATGGCCTGAAATCACGACATGCTGCGATATGACAGACATGCCGTGCGTTAAAATTTGCCTCCTCCGGTGTGTGGGGCACCTGACTTGGCATCGGTGGTTAGCGGGCTTCATGATATCACTCACGGCGTATTGCGCAACCACTATCTATCGATAAACAGACCGTGGTGACTTATTATTTCGTTACAATTACTTATAACGCCAACGTGGATTTGTTACCATGCATCTTCCTGTATTTAGAACATAGCCTTTTGACCACTGCTCGGTGCCCATTCGTAACATTTTCTCTTTGTTTAGTTTATGTGATCTCGCCCCTGCAATATTACCCGGTTTGAAAACCATATTATTCTGGCACCTGCTTGAAACATGATTGTAAATTATTCTACATCGCACTAAGGTTTATCATACCACTCTGCTCCATGTTGAAAAATGCCCACGAACCTTCGGCTCCATGCAACGTGCCCAGGCATGTTTGCGCCATGTTTCCAACACATGCCACCGAACGTTTTATTTCATGCGACGTGTCTATGCATGTCTGCGCCAATGTCATTAAAACATCTCTCTCCATGTTTTAGACATGACTTTGACCGTTATATATCACCTCCATCATTAGAAATAGTCGATTTCAATTTGTAGTGGGTTTTCATGTGTTTCTAATCCATGCTTTAATTATAACGTTCACCGCTATATGTTTGTTAACATATTTCGTTCCATAAACTTTGACTGTTAATTCTGCTCCAACATGCAACGTAAACACCTGAACGTCCAAGCTCAGTCGACTTTGGACAAACCTTCAGCATAGGTTGAAAAACATCGAACATTGTCGCCCATGCTACGTGCCATGGATTTACGTGCCACGTTTCCTCGTCCTGTTGACCGCTAGAATGTAAACTGCTTCACACATTTGCCATAAGTTGGAAAACAGTCGTTGGAACTTTGCACCTGCTCCGTGTTTTTTAAAAATAAGACCATCGAACGTAGGATTCCAACGCCACGTGTCCATGCATATATATATTGCTCCAGATTGTTAAACATTGGCGCCCATGTGAGGTTTGACCGCTGTAATAATAAACGTTTGCTCCAAGTATTTATCATAGGTGGAAAACCTACCATCGCACATGGTTTGAAAATGAACTGCTTTATCTGCTTTGCGCCTTAGTTCAACTATATAACATGGATCATTCGCTTTTCCTCATATTTTTAGTGCAAATAAATAAAATATTCACACCAAGGTCATAACCTCATGATATGAATGCTTCGTGCCTTGCAAGATTGAGATTAGACATCTGCCACTCCACAACCGAGCATGGGATGTTTTGTGAAGCATTTGGAAATGTGAGGTCGATGAGAAGTCTCCAAATATATTCATCTTACTTTTGAGTGAAAGCATATCCTTCTCGAGGAATTTCTTTAAAAACAATGCAGCTTCATAGGGTAGATTAGTCATTTGTTCAGGCCATGTTGATGGCCCTTTTCATATTTCCCTTTTTCACCCGGCTACCGAAAGGCATATGCATTTCATCATGACCTTAAGGTTCAATTTGAAATTCCCCGTTTCTTATGGTCTCACATAGACATAGTTCGAGAGCAAAGAGGACTAGGGTTTTAAGGCCCTTTCGTTCTTCCACATGTACTCCTTGCGACCACACCCATATGAGATTGTCACTCTCTAGGGAGATATTCTGAGTCGGCTTTGTTCACTGGGCTGTACTTCAGGCTAGATTCATCGAAGTGTCGAAACATGTTCCTTTGCATACACCTTCGAAATTTAGATGATATGATGTAGGACCTATATATTTTCAAACAGAGAATTTTAAGCGTCTGGTGCGCTCTAGTGACGGAAGCCTTTGCATCAGTGACATAGGGGGTTCTTTTCTGATCGACGTGCATCACAACATTCTCCTTTTGACAGTACTGATCACTTGCTCCTGATCCTCCCCTGTTCCGCAACTTTTGCCTCGTCATTGAGCCCAATTTATTTCCCTTGATGTCGTGACACGGCTGAGGAGTTTGCCACCCATGGGTTCGACCTGCGTGGAACATTACGACATCATAATTATTCTCTGTTAATGGTGACCACCGATAAAACATATGAAACTAACAAGTTTAAGAGAAATATTCGAGCAACATGCTTAATGACCTACATCGGGAAGGTTTTTATTCATCAATACACAAAAGGTTTACATTCAAACATATGCATGGCAATATCGTTACACTTAGCGTGACTGCGACAAGATTGTTCGGGCGCACGCTAGATGATCCTTCCCACGTATGGCATGATTGAAACGACGACATTGGATTATGATGGCGAGACAACTCATGAGGGGTTGAGGATAGGTCTGCAGGATGTAGATGATTGCAGGTCGGGTGGAAGACTTTAATGCCTAAGCGAGCAGAGGGGGGAACTCGAAATTTTAGATATACCCAAAATTTTGGGTGGTGTTGTAGCGACTACAACAAATGGCGAACCACTGGTAGAATCCAACATCTCTGTCAATATCACCACAATAGTCTGAGTCCGGATAATGATGCAAGGGAATATTGAACCAGTTCCATGGGTACCCTTTATATTACTTTGGCCCTTTACAGGTATGCCTAATCCTTGTGCCTCAACTAAGTCCCGCTAATCAGAAACACATCAAAGAGAAAGCTCACATGACACTAGTAGCTTGATGATGATGTGAAGAGAAAGGCACTAGGTTTATTATTCTCAAGATTTTTAAAGTAAGCTTCTGGTGTTGCTCCGCTGCCAGCAGGCCTGGACAGTACCCCGGCAGAGTCACTTCAAGAAATCACAAACGTTGCTCCGCTGCCAGCGAGCCTGGTTAGTACCCCGGCGGAGTCGTTGCATTACCTCTCTGCGCAGGAAGCCTTTCTCGATCCTTTACCCTTATTTGTTTCATGTGCTTACAACACTTATTTTCATGTGCTCGTGGCACTTATTTTCATGTGCTCATGGCACTTATTTTTCATGGGCAGATGAGGGATCCCGACTTATTTTACGAGCATGAGAGGTTGTTTCTTGTTTTACAGAAACTGAAATATATCCTGATTTGGGTTTTCCCTCGTGCCAAACCTTCACATACCATCTACCATAATAGGTGAAGCGTGCAAAACAGATCATTAAGATATCCAAGACTATGATGGGCGCGAGGCTTAGGCTACGAGTCTGGGCCATCCGAACTCATTAGGTCTCCCACAATCAACCGGCTCGTATCTCCCCAGATAATAAGTTTAGACTCACAGGCATCTTGTTGAGAGTGCGACTTTGATGACTGGTCCTAAGAGAAAGCTGCCTCTTGAGGTAGCCACCGTAACCTCATGCAAAACAATGGGGTTACTGTTTCAGCAATCGGGGCAAAAAAATACTGTAAGGTGATAGGGTCGCAATGAGGGCTCATGAAGTGGCAGGCGATATGACGAAATGATGAGAGGGAGAGAGAGTACGACGCAATGAAATAGGCAATGCTTAAGATGCAATGCAACGCCATGTGTGAGAATGATCAACCAGTTGTAGGTGGGAAAGAGGCGTAATACAAGTAATGATTATTTATGCAGCAACAAGCAACTAAAAAGGAAATGAAAGAAGATACTTGTAACACAAAACAACAAAACAAACTTTTAACCTATGAAGTAAAAATTTGGCAAGTAAAATTAACTTTGAACTAAAAATTTTATTGCAGGTCCTAGCTGTTAGAGTCAGCCTTTGCAGCCTTCCTCCAGTGATCAAACATGCTCTTTCAAAGTGATTTTAAAGTGTCAAAGTCAAATTTTGTCATTTCAAAGAGTCTTCAAGCAAAATTTGATCACTAGGCATTAGGTCTAGGGTTGGTTTTCACTCTTTTAAAATTTGTCCAAATGTCAGTCCATGTCACCATTCAGCTGAGTGTACCATCATTCAAAGGGTTTTCATCATCTTTTCAAGCTCCATCGAGTCATTTTACACCTTGTTCATGCTTCAGTTGTGCCTAGGTAAGGTCCATTTCCCTCTCCTAGGGTTTTGGAGGTAATTTCTCTTGGATGGTAAAATCATCGAAAAACTTGTATCCTGATGTTCATACACCTTCCCCTATCATTAATTCACCTAATTAAACACTTCCCATCACTGAGATCCCCCAAATTCCTCATTTTTGCACAAACCCTAGTTTCTAGCCAAAACTTGGCAATTTCCTAGGCTAGGCCTGTGGTTTGCCCTTTTGGACCCCTTCCCCTCACTCAATCTCTGTGATTCCACTTCCCCCTGCTTCCTAACATCCCTCCCTACTTCCCAAAATTTCCCCAAGAATTTAGAAGCCCTTTATCCCCTTCATTTCGCTTCATTTCGACAAAATTTCTTGTTTCACACATCGGGGTAAGTTTCACTCAAAAGATGTTTCAGAGCAATCAAAGATGAATTTTGGAAAAATGAGAGAGGTTTTTGTCCACAACATTCCAAGGAAGAAAAAAATCCTTCACTTTTTTCACAGGTATCATGGTTTTGGAGAAATGTCAAAAATTCCGTTGCCTCAGGAGAATTGAATGCACCTCTGAAGTGACCTTGGGAAAATCAATTTTTCGCCTAGCATGTTTGGCCAAATGACTTTCTTGCTGAGTCAAATGATAACTAGACAGAAATACCTTTCCAATGAGCTATCATGAGCTCAATTTTGAGTTGAGGAAGACCTTCAAAAGTTGATTGCAACAGCGCTCTGCCTTGAGGCAGCCTCATTCTGCTCATTTTGACTAGTGTTGGGAGATTTGGTTTTTGACAGGGTAAATGGAATCCAAATTGCATAATTCCACTTGTGTTGGAAATTAGACTCCAATATCTTTCCAACGAGCTATCACACGCCTGATTTGGACACCGGGAAGGCCTCGAAAATCTTCTCGAAAAATTCACTATGTGGCAAGAGGGTGCGCGACCCACGCAGACTCAGTTCAGCACTGTGGGTTTGCAGGTGCGCGACCCACCTGGGCTGCGCGACCCAAACAGAGCCTGCGCGACCCAAACAGAGACAGAGTTTTGGAATTGAGTTTGAGCGCCCAGATTGGCTCGGAATCGACTCCAGTTGCCTTCAAAACAGGTTTTCATCAATCACTTGGGGTTTTTAAACATATTTGTGTCATCATGGGTGGTTTCTAATATGCAAATGAAGGATTTAAAGCCCCACTGTTATAAGATTATTGTTTTCAGGGTTTGCAACGAAAATGAATGGTGTAAAGAGTGTGTTTGCTATTTTAAACAGTGATATGGCCAGCCTTCTATACAAAATCAAAATCAATTTGTTATCATACCCATAATACCACTGCTACCATTGTTAGTGTTATGCCATGTTTAAACCTTTTGAGTCACATTCCTCATGTTTGTAATGAGTCACATTGCCCAATGTTAGCATATGCTCATGTCGTTGTTTCGAATGGCCCATTGAAATCTTTATGGTCATTACTCATAGACAAACATATTATTGTTAATGCCATGCTCTCCTTTGACTAGATGTGTTCAAACTTTTGAAGGTTGCTTGCTCCTATTTGGTCAAAATTTCATTTGCATTCAAAACAGAGATTGTGCCTTTTCCAATCCATTTAAAGCTGAGATTTTATCCATGATTTGATTCCTTGATGGTGCTTTGACGGTGGGAATATTGGTTGAGTGTTAAACATACATCCTAATTTTGCTTTCACTGCATTCATATCAGTATACACATTGCCAAAAGTTTGATCAGAGATATGTCAGAGACAGAGTCAGAATATGAGCTAGGGTCAGGCAGTGATTCGATGGCTGAAGGTAATGTGCCACGGGGTTCCCGCAGAGAAAATAGAAGTGGTGATCATCGCAGAGAGGAGCCTACTTCTTTGGCTCGGTTGCAGGCATGTCCATTAGCTATGGATTGTTTTCGATTCTTGTCATGTTTCAGATTTTGTGAGATGGTTGCACAAACCCGGCCTCATCGTGAATTGGCTCGCCTGTTTGTTCTTCATTTACGGGATGGTCGGGTAAGCCTTGCTGGGGTTTATTTCATTGTGTCACCTTTGACTATTGCTCAAGCCACTGGTATACCGAACATGGGCGAGGAATGGAACAAGGGTCAGCAGTTAGAGAAATTTCACTATGAGCCATACATTAAAACTGGATATAAGGCTTACTTGAGTAGAGTTTTTCCATTCATATTCTTGAGAGATGAGTATGCACCGCTCATGAGGCTCATTATTCAGTATTTTAGTTGTGAGGGCAGGTATGCTCGTCTTTTCTCATACCATGTTCGTTTGCTGATGCATTTCACAAGGGTGCGTATGATGAATATTCCGTATTTCATACACCGCAACATATAGAGGATGGTGACATTTGTGCAGAATAAGATGAGCCCAGTGCAGCAGTACAGGAGTATATACCATTTCACTTTGATCAAAATCTTGGTGTTACATCAGTTGGCGGAGCAGGGCATCACTTGGGAGGATTTCATTTCTAAAGACTTTTTCAGAGTGCCACAGCAGCCTCCCGAGGCAGTTCATGATGCAGGAGAGCCCTCACACCAGCCGGACATGCTTGAGGTTGAGCATATCATCACTCCTTTGGTTCAGACATATCAGCGAGGCCACAGGGCCTTATTTGCAGCGACACGGCGAGTATTATCTCCACGTGAGGTGGAAGGGGTCTTGCCGACTTCATCAGCAACGCGAGTACTATCTCCACATGGCGTGGAAGGGGTCTCGCCTTCTTCATCAGCGCAGGTACATTCACAGGATAATGATGGAGACAAAGACACCAAGGTCCCATTTTTCATTTTCAACAAGTTGAACATACACATTGCTACATCATGACTGACAACAACACATCATACAACCGAGACAGTGTTTTCATCACAGGAACTGCATGCACCAGGATAGCACTAAAATGGCGGAAAAGGCCTGATCCACTCCGGATTTTGGCCGAGGCTTAATTGACTGAGCAAGACAAATGATGGAGGACCTCCGCTCTGAATTTGGGAAAATTCGGAGAAAATTTTGTCATTTTCAAATTTTTGGTCTAAAAAACAGGTTTTGCAGCTACGTGGGTCGCGCGCTCATGCGCTCGCTTTTTTTTGAGACACTTGCTGGAGGAGATTTTTACATTTTTGGATTTGTCATGGTTAATTATGCATCCTATGAAGTCAACTTAGCATTTCAACAAAATCTGGATGGTCAAAAAGCTCAAAAACACCATGAAAATCACCTTGCTGCCACCTTTTGCACCAGCAGGAAGTACCTCTGGGAGAATGAGGTTTTGGAGGGTCAAATCAACTCCAAATTCAAAAATTCCACTTGGGTTGGAAAGTAGACATCCAGGGCTTTCCAACGAGCTATCATGAGCTCAATTTGGATGCCGGGCGCTACCTCAAAATCAGCCTGGAACATGAGCGACCCACGCAGTTCAGGAGCGACCCACCTAGAGATTTTTCTGAATTTTCAGCTGCCAGCTCAGTATTTCGCCTATTATGGACCAGTTTTTCTTATGGATAGAATTCTTGGGTTTTTATGATGTAAATTTATGTTTGATATGTAACTTTGGCTTGTTTTTATCTCTTCTAGAAGATTCACTCTCAAATGAGTAAAAAATCATGTAATGGATCAGTTTCCACTCTTTTAGAGGCAAGTTGTTAGCTGCCTAGATTGTAGTTCTATGATTAGAATTGGTTGAAACTGATCCCTGAAGAGGGAATTCGACCCCTATAGGTGGGGAAAGGTGTTAGAGTGCTCTATATATTGTAATTTCTCAATCCTTTTCAGAGGTTGGAGAGGTTGGACTCTTGGGATACTTTTGATACTATTGTACATACTTTTTCATATTTTGGCTAAGGAAAGATCAGGGGTTTTGCGGCACTTGTTGGGATCCTTGTGGTGTTCTGTTCTTGATGATGTTTCTCCTTTGTTTACTGTAAGTTTCTTCATGTTTAATGTTGCCATCCTTTCATTATGCTTCTCGAACTAAGTTTGAATGAGGATTAAGGTTGAATCCATCACATGCTGCTTAGCCTTTTGAATCTCAGCTAGTCTCATATGTTTTCACTGCTTGGGAGAGGATCCAAGTTCTTCTCTTTGCCCCTCTTCACTCCTCGTCACTAAATGCTGCATAAATCCAGACCTAAGCATCAAGATCATCACCTACCTCGCCCCTACTTGATCTCTCAAGTAAAGGTCCGACCTTATCCCCTGATCTGTAAAATTTGTTTTCCCATTACTCCGGCAATCTCATCCCAAGAACCAAAAAACCAAACATAACTATCTCTTTACTAGCCTAAAATCAGTTCCTATCGTAAGTCATCTCGCATCCTATTGCTTATTTTCTCGAGATTGACGGAGAGAGCCCTCTCCTGTCCTCGTAGGGCTAGCTACGAGGCTGAGCGTGGTTTGATGTAGCCTCGAGTTTTACTTCATTTCAGCCTGAGGTAGATTTGAGTGCTAACATAGTGGCGACCATACTGGGGAGAAACTCAAAACGTTTGCTTGTTATAGACGGAGTCTGAAGTCACGCCAGGTAGCTTTCGAAACGCTGTTGCTATGCATCAGCGAAGTAGATAAACGCTGCTTCAGTCGATCTCCGGTATAACTTGTAATCGTAGTATTTAACTTGTAAATTGCCCCAGTACATGTATCAAGTTCAGATTTGATCGTTGATGGTGAACAACGGTCAGACATCGCAAGGCTGAAATCATTCACCTGGTGACTTCATTCACTGAACAAATCCAAAAATAGATGCTTCATGGTGACTTCACTGCAGGGAGATCAGTAGCTGTGAGATTTTCAAGATGGACCGAATCACAAGAAGATATGCTCCCATGAGCCGGGATCACATTCCAGGTTTTCCGAATAAGATGCCCAAGGTAGATTGGTCGAGGAATCTGCCTACGTTTAACAATGATGGTAAGAAAGATGCTGCTTTACATTTAGTCAGATTTCACATGCATATTCGCAAGTTGAAGGTTGAATTTCCTGAAGATTGCCTGATGAAGATATTCCTGGCCACTCTGGAAGGTGAAGCTCAGTCATGGTATGAAAATTTTCCGCTGGCCTGTATTTATTGTTTAGAGGATTTTCATGCCCTGTTCATTGAAAGATATCAAGTATCTTATCCATCGTTAAATTTAGTTCATGACTGTTGCAAACATGCTTCTACTTTTATTGAAAGCCTGGAGAAATATTATGAAGATGATAATTTCATGAATGATGAAATCATGGAGGCCCTGTACGAGAATCCATTTCAGCAACATGAAGAGAACCGAGAGGATACCCATCAAGATGCTCAGGAGACTTTGCAGCAGGTTGAAGATCATATGACTGAAAATGATGAAAGAGAAAGTGTAGTTTCAGATCTGCCCACGGAAGAAGACAGCATGCAAGTAAGTCCAGTTCCAATTGCAGATTGTGATAATGTTCAGAATGCTACTTCAGATTCAGATTCAGATCAGGATGACCAAGCATATCTTGTGCTAAAGCCCATCAAGGAGAACTCTGCTGTTGAAATCATCTGGGATGCAGAAGACACAGTAATGGATCCAAATGTTCTCAGTCATACTGTCAGCCCATCATTAGAACACAGCCTTCATGAAGAAGCAATCCAGTCAGTTCATGAAAGTCAAAATGAGACCTTTGTGCAAGTAAGTGGTAAATCTCCTTTCAATAACTCAGTAAGAAATGATAGTTTGAATGCCCTGTCATATGAAGACAATCACTCTTTGAGCCGAAGAAAACAAAGGGCATTATCTCCTCTATCTGAAGATGAGATAGATCAGCTATTGAAAGGTCATGTTCCAGCTCAAGTTAACGCAGATCTGCAGTGCACACATAGTCAGGAAAGTGTTGATGAAACTTCTTCCTCTTTTGAAAAAGATGACTGTTTTGTAATCAGTTGTGTAGATTAGCAAACAGATAATTTTTTCTTTCACAAAGATGATAAGGCTGTCATGTTTGATAATCTTGAAGATTGTTTTTTGTTTAAGAATGACCTAGATCATGAAATTGAAGAGTATATGCCAGAATTTCTCATGGTCAAGGAAACTACAGCTAACACTCAGATGGCAGATTTGTGCATTTCTATCCCTCAGAAATCAATTTTTATCCCTTTCAGATCAGAATCAGAAGAGAAGGACACCATGTTCTTTCAGCAGGAGGTAAATCTTCATGTTTTTCAGGATCCAATGGCAGATTTGTTACAGTCAGCTGTGAAAGTGATTATTGCAGTGTTCAGTGATGAAGAAGATCATGGTCAGCTATGTTTTTGGATGCCCAGTTATCAGTTTTTATTGTTGACCAGGAGTTTTGATCGGGAGAACCAGTTAGCAAGGCATCTGCTTGACTGGTTACATTGGAAAGCCAATTATACATGATTGTACATATTTCATTGGTATGCAGGCGGTTGTCATCATCATTCCAAATCTTGATGGACTACTGCCTTTTTTCAAAGCTTGGTAAATTTTTGTTTTAATTCAGTCATGAGTCATTTGTGTTTGGTCTGTTGAGTCAGTTTTTTCAAGTTATTTCAGTTTGCCATCGAGTTGGTTTGAGTCAGGTTTCAGTTAAGTTTCAGTCAGTTTTTAGTCAAGTTTTCATTCAATAAATGTGTCAAAGGTTTTGGGTTATCCGTTCAAATAATGATTCCATCGCCCAATGGATGAAGGCACTGGTCTGCTCTCCCAAAGATCTGCCGTTCTTGGCACCTCCAAGGAGCTACCATCCCCATTGGAGCCAATGTTAGAGTCAGCCTTTGCAGCCTTCCTCCAGTGATCAAACATGCTCTTTCAAAGTGATTTCAAAGTGTCAAGGTCAAATTTTGTCATTTCAATGAGTCTTCAAGAAAAATTTGATCACTAGGCATTAGGTCTAGGGTTGGTCTTCACTCTTTTCAAATTTTGTCCAAATGACAGTCCATGTCGCCATTCAGCTGAGTGTACCATCATTCAGAGGGTTTTCATCGTCATGTCAGGTTCCAAAGAGTCATTTTACATCTCGTTCATGCTTCAGTTGTGCCTAGGTAAGGTCCATTTCCCTCTCCTAGGGTTTTGGAGGTAATTTCTCTTGGACGGTCAAATCATCTAAAAACTTGTATCTTGATGTTCATACACCTTCCCCTATCCTTAATATACCTCATTAAACACTTCCCATCACTGAGATCCCCCAAATTCCTCATTTTCCCACAAACCCTAGTTTCTTGCCAAAACTTGGCAATTTTCTAGGCTAGGCCTGTGTTTCGCCCTTTTGGACCCCTTCCCCTCACTCAATCTCTGTGATTCCACTTTCCCCTGCTTCCTAACATCCCTCCCTACTTCCCAAAATTTCCCCAAGAATTTAGAAGCCCCCTATCCCCTTCATTTCGCTTCATTTCGACAAAATCCCTTGTTCCACACATCGGGATCGGTTTCAGTCAAAAGATGTTTCAGAGCAATAAAAGATGAAATTTGGGAAACTAAGAGAGGTTTTTGTTCACAACATGCCTAGGAAGAAAAACCTCTTTCACTTTTTACACAGGTATCATGGTTTTGAAGAAATGTCAAAAATACCGTTGCCTCAGGAGAATTGAATGCACCTCTGAAGTGACCTTGGGAAAATCAATTTTTCTCCTAGCATGTTTGGCCAAATGACTTGCTTGATGAGTCAAATGATAACTAGACAGAAATACCTTTCCAATGAGCTATCATGAGCTCAATTTGGAGTTGAGGAAGACCTTCAAAAGTTGACTGCAACAGCACTCTGCCTTGAGGCAGCCTCATTCTGCTCATTTTGACTAGTGTTGGGAGATTTGGTTTTTGACAGAGTAAATGGAATCCAAATTGCATAATTCCACTTTTTTTGGAAATTAGACTCCAATAGCTTTCCAACGAGCTATCACACGCCCGATTTGGACACCGGGAAGGCCTCCAAAAGCTTCTCGAAAAATGCACTGGCATGTGGCAAGAGACCCGAACGACCCACGTTGAGGAGAACGGCCACAGTACGCGCGACCCCGCGCGAGTCGATTCAGGTGTAGGTTTGCAGGTGCGACCACCTGGGCTGCGCGACCCACGCGAGCCTGCGCGAGCGCAACGAACACGGGGGTTTGTGGCCTTAGTTTGCGCGCCCGGTTTGGCTTGGAATCGACTCAAAGGTTTGCCTTCAAACGTGTACATAGTGCCAATATCTTGTTCCAGGCCATGACAGAGACAGAGTCAGAGTATGAGCAGGAGTCGGACAGTGACTCAATCGTTGAGGTTGATGCACTGAGATGGAGCATACCAGTGCACCGGTAGTGGTAACATATCAGAGAAGCCACAGAGCTTTGTTTCAACATCACGACGAGTACTATCTTCACCCGGGGTGGAAGGGGTCTCGTTGACTTCATCAGCAACGCGAGTACTATCTCCACATGGCGTGGAAGGGGTCTCGCCTTCTTCATCAGCGCAGGTACATTCACAGGATAATGATGGAGAAAAAGACACCAAGGTCCCATTTTTCATTTTCAATAGGTTGAACATACGCATTGCTACATCATGACTGACAACAACACATCCTACAACCGAGACAGTGTTTTCATCACAGGAACTGCATGCACCAGGAGAGCACTAAAATGGCGGAAAAGGCCTGATCCACTCCGGATTTTGGCCGAGGCTTCATTGACTGAGCAAGACACATGATGGAGGACCTCCGCTCCGAATTTGGGCAAATTCGGAGAAAAATTTGTCATTTTCAAATTTTTGGTCTAAAAAACAGGTTTTGCAGCTACGTGGGTCGCGCGCTCATGCGCTCGCTTTTTTTTGAGACACTTGCTGGAGGAGATTTTTACATTTTTTGGATTTTTCATGGTTAATTATGCATCCTCTGAAGTCAACTTAGCATTTCAACAAAATCTGGATGGTCAAACAGCTCAAAAACACCATGAAAACCACCTTGCTGCCACCTTTTGCACCAGCAGGAAGTACCTCTGGGCGAATGAGTTTTTGGAGGGTCCAATCAACTCCAAATTCATAAATTCCACTTGGGTTGGAAAGTAGACATCCAGGGCTTTCCAACGAGCTATCATGAGCTCAATTTGGATGTCGGGAGCTACCTCAAAATCAGCTTGGAACATGAGCGACCCACACAGTTCAGGAGCGACCCACCTAGAAATTTTTCTGAATTTTCAGCTGCCAGCTCAGTATTTCGCCTATTATGGACCAGTTTTGCTTATGGATAGAATTTTTGGGTTTTTATGATGTAAATTCTTGTTTGGCATGTAACTTTGGCTTGTTTTTATCTCTTCTAGAAGATTCACTCTCAAATGAGTAAAAATCATGTAATGGATCAGTTTCCACTCTTTTAGAGGCAAGTTGTTAGCTGCCTAGATTGTAGTTCCATGATTAGAATTGGTTGAAACTGATCCCTGAAGAGGGAATTCGACCCCTAGAGGTGGGGAAGGGGTTAGGATGCTCTATATATTGTAATTTCTCAATCATTTTCAGAGGTTGGAGAGGTTGGACTCTTGGGATACTTTTGATATCATTGTACATACTTTTCATATTTTGGCTAAGGAAAGATCAGGGGTTTTGCGGCACTTGTTGGGATCCTTGTGGTGTTCTGTTCTTGATGATGTTTTTCCTTTGTTTACTGTAAGTTTCTTCATGTTTAATGTTGCCATCCTTTCATTATGCTTCTGAACTAAATTGAATGAGTGAAATAAGGTTGAATCCATTGTTTACAGTGCTTAGCCTTTGAATTCAGTTAGTTCTATACGTTTTCAGCTGTTTGGAGAGGATCCAAGTTCTTCTTTGCCCTCTTCAGCTCCTCGTCGGTCTAATCTATTCATAAATCCAATTTAAAGCATCAAGATCATCACCTACCTCGCCCCAGCTTGAACTCTGCAAAGGTCTGACCTTATCCCCGGACCCAAAATTTGTTTTCCCATTACTCCAGCGAAAACCCAAAAAACCAAAAAAAAAACATTCTTATCTCTTTACTAGCCTAAAATCAGTTCTTATTGTAAGTCATCTCGCATCCTATTGCTTATTTTCTCGAGATTGACGGAGAGAGCCCTCTCCTGTCCTCGTAGGGCTAGCTACGAGGCTGAGCGTGGTTTGATGTAGCCTCGAGTTTTACTTCATTTCAGCCTGAGGTAGATTTGAGTGCTAACACACTATCTTCTTTTCAGGAGGTCTGTATTGATGAGTGATCACAATGGATTGAAGTGCTTATTTTATCAACCTAATATGAATGCCAAGAAAGCTAGATGGTTGAAAACGATCAGTGAGTTTGACTTCGAGATCAGGTACATTAAAGGGAAAGAGAACAAGTTTGCAAATGCTCTTAGTAGAAGAGTATAGGTAAATCGTATTGCAACTATGAGTTCATATGGGACAAATCTACTAGATCGGATCTTGCAAGAAGGAGAGCAGGATGACAAGTATAGGGAGCTTATGCACATGTTACAATAGGCTATAGGTGATCAGGATGTGGACCATCATCTCACAACATATGGTTTGATTAGATTTAGGGACATGATATATGTTTCGGATGAAAGTGAGCTCAATAAGTTTATATTGAGGGAATTTCATGTTAAACAATATTTAGGTCATCCCAGATATTAGAAAACATTGACAACAGAGAAGAATTTTTACTATTAGCTGAATTTGAGGAAGGAAGTGGCAGAGTTTGTGGCAAGATGCTTGGATTTTTAACATGTAAAAGTAGAGTGTAAGCATCCAAGTGGATTACTACAGTCTATTCCAATTCCATAGTGGAAATGGGAGGTCATTTCTATGGATTTCATTACAGGGTTGTCGAGGAAATCCAGGCAACATGATTTTATCATGGTTGTGGTGGACATGTTGACAAAAGTAGCACACTTCATTCCAATGAAGTATATGTATTCAACTAGTGATTTGGCACATGTATTCATCAGAGATGTGGTGAGGTTGCATGGTGTATCGAAGAAGATTATGTTGGACCGAGATGCTAAGTTCACTTCTAGGTTCTGAAAAGAGTTATTTGTAGGTTTGGGTACAAATTTGGCCTTCAACACAATATATCATCCACAGATAGATGGAAAGACAAAAATGGTCAACAAGATTTAAGAGAACATGTTGAGAATGTATTTTATGCATCAACAGAGGAAGTGGGAAGAGTATCTACCTCAATAATGGGTATCAAGATTCACTGAAGATGAGTTTGTTTGAGGCACTCTATGGGTGGAGTTGTAACGCTCCAATCAGTTGAGTGATCTAGTGAATTGGGTGTTGATTCGACCAGATATGTTGGAAAATATGGAATAGGAAATTCAGGTTATCAAGAAGATTTTAAAGGCAACACATGAGAGATAAAAGAGTTATGCAAATCAACACAGGGAATTTAATGAGTTTCAGGTTGGGGAATAGGTTTACTTGTGTATTAAGCCCAAGAAGAGCTCCTTGAGGATCAGATGATGTGTCAAGCTAGCAACTTGGTATTGTGTGCCTTTCAAGATCCTTAAGAGGATTGGACTAGTGGCCTACAGACTTGCATTGCCTCCGACAGTTAAAGTCCATGATGTTTTCCATGTTTCATTTCTTAAAATAGATGTAAAGGATGTTGATCATGTTATTGATTGGTTAGTATTGCAAGTGGATATAGAAGGAGAATCCAACCATAACCTCAGTGTATTTTGCATAGAAATATGTTAATGCTCCGGAACCAAACAATCGAGTAGGTTAAAGTGCAGTGGAAGCACTTTGGGCTCGATGAAGCTACATGGGATATGATTGATCATATGTGGGCTAGGTATCCTTGTTTGTGGATCTAGGCAAAGAAGTTTTGGTATATATTTTGATGTTGTGTTTGGTCACGTCTATGTATATATATGTGTGTGTGTGTGTGTGTGAATACTACAATGAGTTGTGTTATAAAGCTCTAATAAGAGGTATGGGTGTCATGTTATGTTTTCATGTTGGTTTTCTTTTCAGCAGGATGTTCATTGTAAATACTGCAACGAGCTAAGTTATAAAGCTCTATGGACAATATGTTTTTCTTCTAAGTGGTTTTGATGGCTGTAGGTGTCATTGAACATCGAGGATGATGTTACCACAAGGGGGAGGGTTTTGTACAACCTTGGTCAAAAATCCATGTAATAAGTTAATAAAGGAAAAATAAGACTATGATCATGGGACACGTATTTCAATATGAATGTTTGGTAAAACAAACTAGTTTGGGTGTTCATTTGGTTTATTATGGATAAGGGAAATTGGCAAAGGTAATGACAAAGGATTTGGAAATTAAAGAGGCGTTGATTGGCATCTTATTTATGAAAATAAAGGAACTTAGGAGAAAATGAAGGTGAAAGGTCACAAGTTGCATGTGAGGAGGAAATTAAAGGAAAATAATACAAAATTGAAGAAATTATAGGCCTCATTGATAAAAAGGCTTATGAGGATCATTTATAGTTTTTTGTCAGTTTTGGCTTGGATCTCTCTCTCTCTCTCTCTCTCTCATACTCTTGCACACTTAGGGTTTTCTTAGAGCACTGTACCATAGGATCAAGAAAATAGAAGGAAGTGAAAATAAGGTAAAGGGAATCAAATATTAAGCAAGGAAGAGTTGGATCAAATGGATAACAATGAAATTACTTGCATGTATCGATTTGCATGTGTGATTTTCTTGCTATATTTGGCATGAATGGTACATGTATGTCTGTATTTGGTGCTCTTGTTGTCATTGGCATGGGTCTTACCAGGTGTGATAGTGGATTTTATCCTTTCGTTGCCATTTCTAGATAACGATGGTGTGATGGGTTCTCTTGTATTTGTTGAGGTGGATTCTTGGACGGTATCAAAGTTGAGTGGGGTGGTCTCAGGAAAAATCACAAGGCTAGGAATCCCTTCACTGGTAATGGTGGGATACATGGTAAAGCCTGATTGTGAACCTCCTCGTAAGGCCTAGGAATCCCTTGACCAGTAATGACGGGATACACAGTAAATCCTATAAGATGGAGCCTCATTAGGCCTAGGAATCCCTTGATTGGTTATGGTGGGATACACGGTAAAGCCTAGAGGTGTATGCTTTTCTTAGGCCTATAAATCCCTTTACAAGTTATGGAAGGATAAACGGTAAAGCCTAGAGAGTGGAGACAAACAAATACCTCATGGTTTAGGTGGAGAGATCCAAAGGCATCCATGCTTGTTTAGGGCCTAGTGAAAGCTTGATCGGTATATAGGGGCATTGTGGTAAAGCCTGTCTTGTATATTTTTTGTTTGGCCCTAGGAATCCCTTTATGGGATTGTCGTAAATCCTAAGGAATCCTTGGTTGGTTTTGTTGTGAGTCCCACATTCATGCTTGGAATATGGAATGGGGGTGATTGGATGAAAGAAATATTTGGTTCATCCCAATCTATGGTAAGATGATATGTGGAAGTCCTGACTTGGTTTCACTTTTCAAATGTTAATAAGATATCTTTTCTCTTGTGTATTACATGTAAATATTATTGTTATTATGTGATGTTAATGGTTGTTCTATCATTGTTATTTTGTTGGTTATATGTTGGGTATAAGCATGGTTTTATGACATATATTAGTCATGACTTTCATTATGTTGTGTTTAGTAAATGAATGAACAATGAATGTATGACCTAATAGATGGTAATGCAACTATCATGAGAGGAAATCAATCCTTCTTGGCGATTCTTAGATAAGTATGAAGTTCCTATGCTAAGATGTGTTTATATGACCTATAGGTTGCAAGTTCATGATGTGTTTGATGTAATGTTTGTCATGGCTAGGTCTTGTCAGATCAAGTCTTTGTTCAAGTTTTGCATTAGAGGCCTTGTTATCATGTTACTTATCATTTCTAGAAGTTTCATGAAGTTCTGGGCAGAAGCGTGAGTCCTAGCCCTTAAAAAGTCATTTAGTTTTCAGGGTTGTAAGAACAGAACTGCCTGAAAAGGCTACAATCATGTGGATTCCTTTTTGTGCATGGGATTGGCAGGTTTCAGTCACATGGAGGGATTTTACTCAGTGCGACTGGGGCTCTACTTCAACGAAACAACAATTTGTCTCAGGGGTTGAGCACCTAGAAGTGTTGGTTGGCTCCTGAAGGTCTTGTAGCATTTAAGAAAGGCTAGATTGACCTTATCTTGTGGATTCCACTTCCTTAACTATATATGGGGAGTTGAATCATATCATAGTAACTCTTCATCACATGTTTACTCCGATGAACTGGTTAGCTTGGGTAAATGTGGGAGGTAGGTGTAGATTAACTAGATGTATGATGTATGATGTGCATTGATATCGTTGCAAGAACAAAAAAATATTAACAATGTGCATTAATTTCTTTGTTACAGTAATTCAACCATAAATAAAATACTTGAATTTTCATCTTAAATGAAATGTTCACTTAGCTAAAATATTTTCTTCTTGAAACCATACATTATTTGTAATTTAATACATTATTATTATTCTGATTTCCATATTTCATCATTGTTAGTCACTTTGAATTCAAACGACGTAATATAAAACAACTACAATTGAAACTTACTTGGTGTTTAACACTCCAGAAGCCACAATGATTGACTTTGGAGGAAGCTACTATTAATATTGGAGAGCAAGAGAGACAAGTTATGGTGTTTACTACAATAGATCGAGTTAAATATTTGAATGATCAACAATTTTAATCGCCATTATCATATTATCAATATGAAAAGATGGGAAAACTAAAAGTTGTTACAATAAGAACAGTAAGAGAATAGTTTGAGATTGATCACATTGAAGATTACTTGTAATTGCCTACATTCTTAATATTGACATTTTCTATAATTCAACATTGCTACATTGTCACTTTGCATTCAAAATTTTTATTTCATCATTTTTCATCATTCAAGTTATTAAAATTCTCTATCATCTCAACAAATTGAGGCAACTGTGCAATTTTAAAATTAAAATGACCATATTAATATTATAAGTATTTAACATATTTAAAATGATAAGAATAATTAGATGTTCAACAAATTTTGTGTGATCCCACATGATTGAAAACAACCTAGATCCATCTTAACTCTAAATCCAAGAGGGACTAAATATTTTGAGGTGAAAACCTTTCTTCAAGTTTTGCACTCAAAAAAGTGGTTTGCAACTCAGAGATTTGGCCCCTCTCGATGCTTGATAGATCTTGAGTTAAAATGGATTTAGGCCAGAATAAATTTTTTTAATGTATGTCCATCCATCTCAAATTAGATGTCATGCATCACCACTCTTTATATCTTCATGATATGGTTGGATTTATCTTTTCCTTTATTTAAGATCCAAGTAATACATTATTGATATTAAAATGATAAATTAGTAATATGCTATTATATTTTTTTTGAAAGTTTATTTATTTTTTAAAGTGATAAATTTGAGTGAAAGGTATAAATTTGTTACTTTGTTAAAAATAAAGAACAAAAAATCATATATATATATATATATTATATCCATAGCATTTTGAATTAATGAATTAATGGTAAATGGGTGTTATGTTAAGTCACTCTATACTAAAATATTATTGGTTTAAATGCTCATGAGTATTTACTCCTCTCACAATTTTTTTTAATTATAATTTAAATTCATTAATATATTAATAATCTAAATTCAAATTTTAATTAGCCTATTTTACCATATTTTTTTCTATTAACCCACAAGGCACCCTAAAATAATGGTCTATAATATGGTTGCACCCAAAAGAACCCCATATCATCTTTTCGATCTTTCCAAGTTACTAATACTAAAAAAAACATACTCTTCTCTATCTAAAATAGAGATTTATGTTTTATTTAGTAAATATCTTTGCACATTAAAATTGTCACTTCAAAACATATAAATATTAGAAAATAATAATATATAATATCTTTTATAAGTTTTTTTAATGCTTTGTTTTTTATTTTATTAATTTACATTTTGAAATATTAATATTCTAAAAATTAATTTATTTCAAAATATTTTAATAAGTAAATTAAAATATAATTATTTTATACTTATAAATGATTTTATTTTAAAATATTAATATCTAAAAATGAGTCTAACCATCTTAATTATTAACTATTAATTATATTAAAAAATCAAATTTATTGAGATATAAACATTTTGAGAGTTTAAAAAAAAAATTATCCTCCTAAATACCATAGTTTAAGCTAGTACATACGACCATTCAAAGAGCATTATATAAATTTAACTTAAAGTCAATATCTCCACATCCAAAAATATAGGTATGAAAGGTGGCAGACACTATAGTAATCAATTTTCAATTTTGCAATATTTTCTCATTTAACCCAAAGTTTTAGTTTCATATTCCATTCAACACTTTGCATGGACAAATCTAAGGAATTCGATAAGACACCAGTTGAAGCGTTAAAGGCAAAGCCAAGGTGTCCATAGCAATTCCTTATACAACGTCGAAGAAGGCATTCAACGGTCAATTCAGTGCATTTCTCTCACGTAGCCATGAGTGAACCAGAGATGCTCACGCCCACGAAAGGCAGCAATAGCAGAAACAATAACAATAAAAGTGTGAGATTGCAGAGCTGCGATGGCGAAATATTTGAGGTGCAGACAGAGGTGGCATCGGCTTCAAGCATCATAAAGAGGATTATGGGGGACTTCGGTACCAACAATATCATTCCTTTGCCTAACATCTCTGCCAAAACTCTGCGTCTGGTGATTCAATATTGTAGATACCATGTTATTGATGCCCCCAGTGCCTCATCACCCGATATTGTCAAAACGTGGGATAAGGAATTCGCGAAAGCTCTTGTAGATGATCGCCCCGCACTATTTGAAGTTACACAGGCTGCCAACTACCTGGTCATAAAAAATCTGTTGGACTTCATGTGTCAAATTATTGCCTATAACTTGAAAGGAAAAACCACCGAAAAGATGCGCGAGTTTTTCACCATTAAGAAGGACCATTAATGAGTATATCACTCTTTTTATTAAGGCATATGCTCTTGGTTTGGGTTGAATGTGGTAAATTACGTATTGATCATCTATGACATTGTTTTTAGAGAAACTATGAAAAAATTTGTTTAGAGAAACTAGAAAGTTTTGATTAAATGAGAACTTACTTATTATTTTCATGGAAGAGGTTTCAACACTTTCTTTTGAAGTTAAAGTGGATAAGGATGTCATTTTTAGGAATGTCTCTTACTTCTTTGGCACTCAAAGAATGTACTTAATAGATGGACCGCTCACTTAATCCTTAAACATGATTAACCCTTCATAATCACTATATGGGTTCATCTTTCACAACTATCTCTTCTTTGTTGGAATGAAGATATACTATGTAGCCATTGCAATACCCAAGGTCACTACATAGATAAGTGAGAATCAAATAATGGCATGTTTTTGTATACAAGAATCAATGTGAAGGTTAATCTTGAATAGTGATACCTAGAAGTAGGAATTATTATCCATGGATAATTGGAAACATGTTCATCCCTTGTAGTAAGAGAAGTTAGTAAGAGAAGTTAACAGTGTAATGAAAAATATGCTAATACTAGAAATTCCCCCTAAAGGTGCAAAGATACACAGAAGGAATTGAACATGTCTATGATGTGGGAATTGAACATGCATAGCAACCTAAAGGGTAGAGGATGGAGGGGAGGAAATGTGTTGAGGCTTGCAATAATCTCACACTTGTGTTGATGCTTGTTTGACAGATGTTTCAAACCACCTGGCTAAATAATTGTTTTCCAATCATACCACTGTGAAAAAAATATTATATACATATTATATCTAAGCCATAACATACAAGGTAGTGAGGAGAAAAATTACAGTAGGTCCTAGTGGGCACCCATGCACAAAAACTATAGTTTCAAAAAGGAAATGACTAAAGTTAGTGTGCATTGATAATGAGATTAAATAAAGAGCATCTTTCAGTCTAGTGACCTTCAGATTCCAAGATATTCTGCAATCAACATAAAGAAAGAAAGAGGTTTGTTCTAGAATTTTAGCTATGTCCTTTAAAAAAATTTAAATTAATTTGGAGCCATTTTCTTGGAGTGATTAATTTCAATTTTAAATTTAATTTTTTTTTTTTTTCTTTTTTCTAGCAAATATTTATTGGAATTGCAAATTTATGTGGTGTAGATTACACAATCCAAGTGTCCAAGAAAAATTTCAAGGCATTGTATCCATTTATGCATTGAAAATATAATTTTAAAAATGAAACACTACACATGCTATATGCATATATAGAACCAATATAGATCCATTTTGAAGAGGATTAAATCTCTTCATGTGCATTTTTTTTTCTTTCAAATTTTGCACTCTAAAAGGGGCTCCATAGGCTATCTTTGGCCTTGTCAACGTTACAATTTTCTTTGTTTCTTTCTCATCTTTCCAGAAGTAATTTGCAGAGCTTGTGCTGGTCCCACAATAACGATTGACCATGTAAGTTAACTGTACTTAAGAAGTACTCCGGATGCGGATGGTGGTTTGGCGTGATGGGACATTAGTCCCTTGGCTACTCTCGAGGACGCTCTCACGTTATGGCCATATGGCCCCCTGCGGCGTCATAACTCATGTAATAACTATGCATGACTGCACAACTTTCATTCGACTCGCCTCGCCATTTTACCACCTTGCCTCGTCGACTCAGCTTGTTATGGCGTTTGTTCTGAAGAATTCGTCTGGTTCTTGTGTTTTATGCGGCCCTCCGTCTCCTGTCTGTGGAGCTTGCCCACCAGCTTGTGCGGAGCCGAGTGCTCGCACTCAGACTGGGCGACGTTGCACCATCCTCGGATGTTTGGAAACTCTTCCAGGTTATCACTTCACTCAGAGCAACTTCTATCAGTTAAATTCTTGTCTACATTCTCAGTTTGTCGATTTTCAGTGGTTTCCCTTGAACACCGCCTGCTCCTTCTGCCCCAAGCACCCCTGGCACAGCTCTGCGGCGATGCCTCGGCTTCAACATCGAATGAGATGTAGGCGAGGGACGAGCAGAGGTCGCTTTTCCCGCCCGCGCCCTTCCACCAGCTCGACCTCTAACTCTTTTGCGGAGGATGTCGATTGGGGCCTTTATTCAGACTCGCGGCGTCAGAGGGGCCGCGCCTTCCATTCTGGAGGCACCCACTCTGCTCTGCCTGTGAGGCATCCTCCTCCCATTTCTCAGCCTGCTCCCCCTGCTTTTCATGCGCCTGCCAGTCCGACCCTCCGCCAGACCTCTCAGAGAGCGGAATTCCGCTTCAATTGCTCTCTGGATAAGCCCATCCTCACCGCTTCTATTACCGTCACTGGTAGTGAAGATTCTGCCAGCTCTGCTCCTGTCACTGTTCCCCGCTCCGTCCCTACTCCGCCTGACCCTCAATCCTCCCCAACAAAAAATGATGTTCCAGCTCCTGTAGCGCCCATTGACATTGGTCATTCCATTCTTGGAAAAGAGAAATTGCAGGTGGACTTTTTCAGTAAGGATAACGCACCAGAGAAGGACAATGAAGATGGTGAAGGGTAGTATGGGTGCAGAATCGTGGAAGAACCGGCCTCCCCAGCTCCTGAACAGTGAATTCGACCCCCCTCAGCGTTCCATGGTACATATATTCGACTACATTGGAAGAATTTTTGGTTTTTTGAATCTCTCATCAGCTGTAACAACTGTAGGCTATATTAGTTTACTGTCTCTTGTTAATTATTATGCATGCACTATATATCGGTTTCCCTTCTAAGGGCGGTGAACTTTCTTTTAAAAGAACTGGTTTCCCACTCAGGGCAGTTCAGTTGTTTATGATAAGCTTGGACATCAAGCCTAGTTCTCAGGCTCACACAGCTGAAACTAGTGCAGTTTTGTACTACTATGTTTTATAAATAGAATTAGTTTTACTAAGAAAAAAAAAAAACTGTACTTAAGAAGTATTGATGTCAAGGATGGTCAATCCTAAAAAAAAAAATTATCAATAATGTCTCAGTCAAAAAAATTCTCAATAACTAGTTGAACATGATTTAAGGTGGGACTTTATCATAATTAAGTAAAAAAATTTGGTGTGGGAGATATCTCAATAATTTTGATTTGAAAGAGTATATACTAAGTATATGATATATATTTATTGTTTGGAAAAATTTCACATTATTGAATTGTTTATTTTATATATATTTGTTTTGTATGTGGAATGAAGAAATTATAAATCTCAATTTCATATTAACAAAGTATAATATAAAGGATAAAAATCTATATAATATATATATATATATATATATATATATATATATATATATATATATATATATGGTTAAGAGTATGTGTTTCTTTGGTACAATGTTATAGGTTCAAATTAAAAGATGATTAATATATATATATATACCTTTATAAAATTTAAATGAAAATATCTCATATATCAATTTAATATCTAATTTAGCCATAATATTAAAATGAAATTATCATTATTATTATTCTTCTTTTTAAAAAACATTAAAAATAAATAAATAGCAAACTTAATTTTAATTTAGATATTAAAAATTCAAGTAGTATTTAATGCAACCTTTTGGAAACTTTTGAGGTGGATTTTTTCAATCTAATTTATGTAAAATCTGGTAGGAATTCATTGAAATTATAAGTTTGATGGGTAACCCCTGCACAATCAAAGTTACTTAGAGATTTTTCAAGGTGTTGAATCCATAAATACAGTCAAAAAAAGAGTTTAAATAAAACAAGTCAAGATTTCATTTCTGTAAAATTTGTCAGGAATTCATTGAAATTACAAGTTTGATGAGTAACCCCTGCACAATCAAAGTTACCTAGAGGTTTTTCAAGGTGCTAAATCCATATATACTCTCAAAAAAAGAGTTTAAATAAAACAAGTTAGGATTTCTGCTCAATTTTTTCCGTCCCTCACCCAAAATTCCAAAAAGTAGCATTAAAGTCTTTAAGCATTAATTAAATATATTTATCCTTAATTTATTGTGGAGATTCATGATTTGTAAATAAGATTTTGGATGATGGTAATCTAGCTCTCTCTAGGTGATTTTTACTGATCTTGGTTTTTCTTTTTTCCCTTCTTCTTTTATCTAGTCTTTATTTATATTTTATTCCCCTTGTTATTTTAATTTATGTTATCTTTTATTATTTTATTTATATATTTTATAATCACCTACATATCATATTAATAAATAATTAAAATTTTCATAAATTTTTTTCCTTTTATTCTAATTCCTATTAATTTATAATTTATTAATCAATAATTTTAATTAAAAATATTTAATATTACTTCCTATTAACTAATTAACTAATTCATTAAGGACTAGTTTTCTAAGGCTAATACCTGACAATGATGCATCCACACTATTTATTCAATAAAATGGATTGCCACATTAGTTGGTTCGAAAAGTCGACCAAATCCTAATAATGTGATTAATCCAAAAAAACTCTATTTCATGGATCACAAAAGCCTTAAATCTAGCAAATCTACATGTTTTTAATTAAAGAATAAATAATTAAATTAATATATATTAATATTACTAAATATAGACAATTTAATTTGTACGTTTAATTAAATGTATTATTTAATTTTAATAATGTGTTTGAAGTCTATAAAGTTCATAATCCAAATTCAAAACATTTAAAATTTATAAAAGGGATAGCAAGCTAAGTGAAATCCCAGGAAGTCCTGCAAAAGCATCATGGGATGCAATGAGTGCTAAGTGGACTATTCAAAATTCATGAGAAATTTCTTGCACCACTTGATGCAATGAGTGCTAAGTGGACTATTCAAAAATCATGAGAAATTAGTTAATTATGACTACCTCTCATGGACGAATACCTCTCATGGAAATAGTCATAAATGAATGACTTAATTAACCGAATTGAATCCCAAAAATGATTTCTAATAAAAATAATTAAATATAACAATAAATATTTAAATCAATTATACTAAATATAAAACATATATAATAAAATAAATTAAAATAACCTCTTTGGTTATCACAACAAATATATAATTATTAAATAAAAAATTTTAAATATTAAAAAATTATATATTATTATTTTTAAAATTATTTATATTACTAATTTAAAATAATCATCACACATATATAACGTTTTATTCAATTTAGTCTAAAAAGGTGGGTTCTAATAGCGAAAAGTAAGGAGTTTTTAGAAATAATGATTATATATATATATAATTCAATTTAGTCCACAGGAGTGGGATTTAATAGGAGAAAGTTATAATTTTTTCATCATTGGGTAAGGTTAGTTTTGGGTGAACTTTTAACTTGAAGCCATGGAAGAACTTTGAAGTGGGAGGTTGCTCATTTGGAAATCACTATGTTGTGAATTCAAAATTTATATTTCCATGTTCAAATCTTCCTTAATTAATTATGT
>CM076575.1:311524483-311596133 GCA_034641835.2 Pinus albicaulis
CCAATCAGTGATTGGTTTTCAGGCTTATACAATTTTATTTTTATTTTTTTTAATTTTTAATTTTTTAACCTGAAAAGAACAAAAGTTACGCTGGTGGAGAAGAAGAATTCTTCTGTACCGGCCTGATTGCAGAATTTTCTTGAAACATTTTAAAAAAATCCTCTTTTGAGAGTGGCTTATGATAAAATTTCAATCTATGGCCATTCACAATAAGAGGAGTTTGAAACTCATCAATGGTCTTGATTCTTACCGCTCCATTGTTAAAGATCTTGTCAATCTCATATGTCCCAAGCCAATGAGTCTGAAATTTTCCTTGGAAATCTTTAAACTTGGAATCAAATAACAATGCCCAATCTCCTTCTTGAAACTTCTTCTCTTTGATGTACTTGTCATGCCATTTAGCTCTTTGATATTGAAATAGATCAGTTCTTAAAATTGCTTCTTGTCTGATCTCATCTAGCTCATTCAATTGCTCCATTCTATGCTTTTGGGCTTCTGATAAGTTCATCCCCAATTGAACTGCTATCTTGAAGGTCTTGACTTGGAACTCAATGGGGAGCAAGACTTCTTTCCCATAAACAAGTTCATAGGGAGAATGTCCTCTTGTATTTCTCCATGTAGTTCTGTAGGCCCACAAGGCTTCAGGAAGCCTTTCTGCCCAATCTCTTCTATGTAGATGAACAGTTTTGGTGATGATACTTTCAAGAACTTTGTTTGTAGACTCCACTTGACCATTTGCTTGCAGATGGTAAGGAGTAGATTTTATGTGCTTGATTTTGTATTCTTCCATCAATTTTTCCACCAAGTTGGATGTGAATTGGCTTCCTTGATCTGTCACAATTTCTCTTGGAACACCAAAGCGAGTAAAAATATCCTCATAAAGAAAATGAACAACTGAATTTTCAGTAGCAGATACTAATGCTTTGGCTTCTACCCATTTAGTAACATAATCAATACAAACCAATATATATTTCTTTTGCTTAGATGGTGGATTAATAGGTCCAATGAAATCTAAAGCCCATTTTTCAAAGCGTTCAATGAGTACCTGTGGTTGCAATGGCATTTCATTTGAAAGGGTAGGTTTCCCTACTCTTTAGCAGCTGTCACACCTTTTGACATATTGTTTTGCATCTTTGAAGAGGGAAGGCCAATGATATCCTAAAGAGAGGATTTTATAGGCCGTCCTTTTGTCTGCAAAGTGTCCGCCGCATGGTTCATCATGACATGCCTTAAGAATATCAGGCATTCCATCTTCCCTGACACATCTTCTGATCACAAGATCTGGCCCTGTTTTAAACAATTTGTTAGAAATCCATGAATATTTTGAACTCTCCTGAATAATTTTTCGTTTTTCATTTGGAAATAAATGTGAATGCAATTTCCTTGTCACCAAATAGTTAGCAATATCTGCATACCAAGGAGTCTTAATAGTTACTGCAAACAAGTATTCATCAGGAAACTTATCCTCTACAGGAGAATCTTCTTTAGTATTCTGAATCCTAGACAAGAAATCAGCTACTGTATTTTGTTTTCCTGGTCTATCCAACACAGTAATATTGAATTCCTGCAAAAGTAAGAGCCATCTTGTCACTCTGCCATTAGTAACAGGTTTGTTCATTAAATATCTAATTGCAGAATGGTCAGTATGAATAAAAGTTTCATAGCCTGTTATATAATGTCTAAACTTATTGATTGCATGAACAACAGCTTCAGTATGAATAAAAGTTTCATAGCCTGTTATGTAATGTCTAAACTTATTAATTGCATGAACAACGGCTAAAAACTCTTTTTCAGTCACAGTATAGTTCAACTCTGTGGGAGTCAAATTTTTACTGGTGTAATAAATGGCATAAGGAACTAAATATTTTTGACCCAACACAGCTCCTAGAGCTGTATCTGAAGCATCCGTAGAAATATGAAAAGGGAGTTTCCAATTTGGTCCTCTCAAGATAGGTGCTTGAGATATTCTTGTTTTCAATGTTTCAAAAGCTGATTGACAATCAGGATCCCATTTAAATTCACAGTCTTTTGTAAGCAATTTGAAGAGTGGAGATGCTATTTTAGTGAAGTTTTCTATAAATCTTCTATAGTAACCGGTAAATCCTAGAAAACTTCTAACATCTCTTTGACAATTTGGAATAGGCAACTTGGAGATGACTTCAACTTTTGATCTATCAACCTTAATCCCATCTCCTGAAATATGATCTCCTAAAACAATCCCTTCAGTAAACATCATAAAGCATTTTTCATGGCTTAATGAAAGGTTTGTTTCTTTACATCTTATGAGAACTTTTTCCAAATTTTCTAATGCCTCTTCAAATGAATTACCATAAAATGTAAAATCATCCATATAAACCTCTACACAATCATGGATTAGATCAGAAAAAATTCCTAGTACTTCTCTTTGGAATGTTGCTGGTGCATTACATAACCCAAAAGGAAGCACTCGGTAGGCAAAAGTTCCCCATGGACAAGAAAATGTGGTCTTATCTTGATCTTCAGGTGCTACCTGAATTTGATTATAGCCACTAAACCATCCAAAAATGAAAAGTACTTTTTACCTGCTAATGTATCTAATACCTGATCAATAAAAGGAAAAGGAAAGTGATCCTTCAAAGTCGCTTTGTTCAATTCCATGTAATCAATGCATACCCTCCATTTACCATTATTTTTAGGCACTATAACCAAAGGAGAAACCCATCGGCTATTTGAAATTGGATAAATGAAGTTTACATTGAGAAGTTTTTGGAGCTCTTCTTTCACTATCTCCCTAAGATTTGGATTCATCCTTCTTTGAGGTTGTCTGATTGGTCTACTGTTTTTCTCAATATAGATGTGATGGATGCAAGTCTTAGGATCAATACCTTTCATGTCAGTATACTCCCATGCAAATGCAGTAGAATGTTTTTGCAAGATTTTGGTTAGTTCTTCTTGTTGTGGCTTTTCCAAATGTTTGTTGATATTCAATGTTTTTCCTGGAAAAATCTCAATAGTAGAACTACCAAACTCTTCCATAGAGTAAAGAGACATTTGTCTTGATGATAAATTTTCTATGTCAGATTCCAACTGAAATTGTGTGGGGTCATATTCTGAAGATGTCTCAAAATTTTCTAATGTGTTCAGAATTTGACTATCCTCACTGATTTCAGAAATGGTAAGAACAGGTTGTATAATATCCTCATCATCAACCCATTCATTGTCTCCTACTTCTGTGATTGCTTTTGCTGGAGGATACAAATTGAATTTCTTTATCGAATTACCATTAGAAATGTACATATCCCCAGATCTACAACTAATAAAAGCATCAGCTGTGGCTAGCCAAGGTCTTCCTAAGATAAGTGGGTGCCCTCCTAGATTACTCTTGGGAGTCAAAATCATAAAGTCTACTGGATATTCCCAAGAATCTAAGGAGACTAAAATATCTTCTAATACACCATCTGGTTTAATAACCGATCGATCTGCAAGTTGCAATAAAGTAGGTGTAAAAAGAAGGTTAGGAAGTTTTAACTGTTCCATAGTCTGTCTACTCATAATGTTGATAGCAGCCCCTAAGTCAATCAATGTGTTTGGAATTTCTATCCCATTTATATGTGTCTTGGCAATTGGACTTCCGGGATCTACATACTTCTGCATGGTAATTTTTCCCATCATAATGTCTGCAATCTTTCCTACCAGGTGGATTCTTCTTGTGTCCTTTAGCTTCCTTCCTGGTCTTTTGAAACTCAACTCCTTTATGTTTTTTGCTAGAATAGGAATTTCTCGAATGGCTTGTAGCAATGGAATCTTGATACAAACATTCTTCAATTCATCTAGAAAGTCATAGTTAGGCAACAAGATTTGTTTTTCCACCCCCTTGTCAATTTGTAGTCTTTCGGGAAAAGGAGGTGTAGATGAAGATGTTGGTTGCTCAACTATAGGAGTTGTGGGTGTTAACTTTTCTTTTTCTTTTTGCATGCTTGGATTTTGAAGAGATTCTTCCTCGGAACCCTTATTAACTTGAAGAGAGTCCTCCTCAGAGGTATCTTGCTCTTGAATATCTATAGAAGGTTTTTCTAAAACTCTACCAGATCTGAGTTGTACATCGTAGAGAGGAACAATCATATAGGTAGGAAATTGTTGTCCTTCTACCATGTAAGTATTCTGAGGATTCTTATTGTTAGGATTTGGCAATGGCTGAGCTGGAAGTTGATTTGTCTTTTGTTGGTATGGGAGCATGAGTTGAGGATTTGGATTTTGTTGAGACGGTTGTTGTTGTGGAAATAGCAATGAAAGTTGTGGATTTGGGTTTGGAAGTTGTGGAGCTTGTTGATTTTGAAAAGATGGAGGATATTGATAAAATTGAGCAAATCTCCCATAAGGATTTTGCATCCCTTGTACCCATGGCTGATATGAATTTTGATGTTGAGGCCAAGGTTGTTGCCAAGGATTCCAATTTGGTTGGGTTTGAAAATTCATGGGGTTGTTAAACCCTTGAGTTTGTTGTCCCTGCCAAGGTCTCCTTGCAACAAAACAGAGAGATTCTACTGAATTTGGGTCTTCTTGAAAGACAGCTTTGAGTCCAGGAATTGAAGGACAATCCTTGATATCATGATTCTCTGAGCAAATCATACATGTTTCTACAACTTTTGCATCCAAGGACATTCCCTTAAAGCATGTTTCTTCCTACATTTCAGACAAAAGATGGCTAAAGCATCTGTTTCTGTTTTCTGCTTGTTTTGGATTTTAAGGGTGTCCAGTTGTTCACTAAGGCTCCCTAAGATATCAGTTTTGAACTCATCAAGCATGTTACCAATCTCTTCCCTACTTACTGATCCAGTTGCAGATTTGTTAGCCCTAATAAGAGAAGGATCCCTAGGCCCTTTTCCTGTTTTAGATTTTCCTCTTGAGAGATGGACACATAGTTTTGTTATGTCACGAAGTGGAAGTTGAGAAATGTCTCCTTTTCCCATCATGTTTAAAATATATATCCATTCATCTCTAATGGATTTTAATATGAGGGCTTTCAAGGTTTCATCATCTAAGTTTCTCATCTTTGCTCTTTTCAAGTTGTATTGAAATCTTTCAAGTAAGTGTTCCAAATTTTCATCTTCTTTTTGCATCATTTTGAATACCTCATCCTTGTGATTGGTGGGCATACAATAGTCCAAGTATCTATCAAAAAATGTTTGTTTCATATCATTCCAGTCCTAATAGATTGAGTGGCTAATCCCATGAACCATTTCAAAGCAGATCCCTTCAATCTTGAAGGAAACAGTTTGAGTTTTTGAGAGTCTTCCATATAGTCATAAGTTCGGCACACGAATTCAAACTCAAACAGAAATGTTTTAGGATCCTCACTTCGCAATCCATAAAAGTTAGGGAGAACAGATGGTGAGATATTTTTCATTGTTGCATGAGTTTCCTCATCAACTATAGGGAATCCAAACAAATTGTCTCCTTCCCTATTTCTACCATTATTTCCTTCACCATTGTTGTCTTCATTGTTTCCTCCTCTTCTACCTCTACCTCCATCTATTACTTCCGCTGCCATGATAGTTTCTTTAGAGTTCTTAAAGTCCTCTAGTTCTTCTACCAAGGGAGGATGAGAGAGAGTCTCTTTGTTTTCTAAATGGGTTTTAGTAGGTGATATAGGAGAATACTCTAATTCAGCTGTTCCTTGACTTCCAAAAATCTTAAGGCTAGGGGTAGATGGTGGTGAATCAGGTCTATGCCTTGAAGAAGATGGAGTTGTGAAAATCGAACTCTTGGCTTTAGCTATAAACCTTCCCCTAGAATCTCTTGCTCTATGCATGTCATTTTTTATTTTTATTTTTAAAAGTTGGGCTAATAATTCTCTTTCTGATCTTCAAGGTCACACTAGGTGCAAGAAGAGAGCATACTTAAGAAATTACTAAACCAATAACTCTCTTTTCTGATCCTCCAGATCACACTAGGTGCAAGAGGAGAGCATACTTCCAGAAGTTATCAAGTTTTCCCTTCTTTTATGATTTTGTGTTTTTTTTTTTAAGAAATTGGCTACCTAGTTACACTTCCCCGGCAACGGCGCCAAAATGTTTGGTCAATTTAGTGTATCCTAAATTGCTGCATTTAATTTGTCAATCCGGGAATCGTAAACTGATGAAGTGCGGCGCACTATATGTGCAAGACAACCTATTTCTTAACTTTTTGTCGTTTTTGGTTTTCTAAGGTGAAATGGAAATTCTAAGATGAAAACAAGTTTGGTTGTGTTTGTTCAAGGAAGTGATATCCCCTATAATGATTTACCAACTTGAAACTTTTAAAAAAAGAAATTTGAAATTTACAATGGTAAGACTTGAAAGAAAATGAAAATGTACTGCTGAAATGAAAAGGTGCTGCTAATCTAATAAATCAAAACAGTGAACTAGTGAGCATGAAAACCAAACTATTCTTGCTGCCGACTAAACACAAAAGAAACTATGCTTAAGGAAATTCAAAATTGCAACAAAATAAATCTAAATCAGATTACATCAATTTAAATTCTGATCCTTCATCATTAGTCCAGCTATGATTTTCGGAAGTAATCATAAACAACTTGAGTAACTGATATCTAACTTGCAGAAAGAAAACTAATATCAAACCATACATTCATGATTCAATCCCTCACCATCAGTCCAGCTGTGGCTTTTGGAGGCAACTGAAGATGTTATGCACAACTTAATATATCTAAATTTGCAGAAAAGAAACTAATACTAAACTACACATTTCATAATACAATCCCTCACCATCAGTCCAGCTGTGGCTTTCGGAGGCAACTGAAGATGCTATGAGCAGCTTAATATATCTAAATTTGCAGAAAAGAAACTAATACTAATCTACACATTTCATAATATAATCTCCTGTAATTATTTTGTGGCTTTCGGAGAACAGCCAGAGCCATGCTATGGCGACTTAATATATCTAGAATTACAGAAAAAACTAATACTTCACTACACATTTCTAATACAAACCTCACCATCGGTCCAATTTGTGGCTTTCGAAACAGCCCAGAAGATGCTAAGCGACTTAAGTATATCTAAAATTAAATGCCCAGACGGATAATAATCACAAAATTAAACACAGCTATGAAAGCAATTATGGCGGGAACAATGTTAATTCATGTGGTAATCAAAAAGTCGACGAAAATGCTAGGAGCTGCCTATCTATAACTTTGAAACAAGAATAACTGATCAGTGATTAACAATCCTAAAGCATGAAGAAGCAGAAATGAAATGGAAATTATGGAAGTGTATAAACAGAAATGAAAAAAATGCAATATATGAACATATGAATGGATTATGACACAATGAAATGAAATTAAAATTATACACTAATGCACAAAACCTTAGCTGAGCAGGGGCCCTCTACACCAGCCTTGGCAGCGGTCCTCAAATACGAATTAAGTTGAAAAACAGAGTCTTCTCATATTAAAAAGCAGTCATTACAGAATGGTAATGTTACGGCACAAAACGATGCGACGTAATCACCCTTGAGACGGACTAATAAAAGATAAGATACTAACATAAATAACTCTGCTGCAATGTCTGAGAACGCATTATATATAACAAAAGAAATATAACTGTCTCCTAAAGTTCATGCTGGTGGAGAGCACGTAGACCACTACGTCCACGGATCTAGGATCATGGCCGTGTTGGAAAGTAAATCTACGAGAGGTGGATGCTTGAATTCGACTAAGGAGCCCTGTACAGATGTCGATTTAACCTCCGCAGGCTTAGAAACGGCCATATGAATCTTCATGTGACACGAAACAGAGTCCTGCCGACATGAGACTCCATGATTGACTTCCATGTGGACGCCTTTGACCGCGGCTTCTTTGGATGAGTTTGCTTGAACCAATAGGACACGAACCATGTCCACGTCATTCCTGACCTGCCCATGTGGCTTGTTTTCCTTGTAGACACCTGTAGCATAGAGTTTCACAAAATAGCTGCGGAAAGTTGCAGCAGCTGCGGAAAGTGGCAAGATTCCGCAGCTGAATGAACAAAATCTAAATCAAATAGAAAACACAAAAATATAATTAAAAACCATGTTAGATGCTCTCTTGCACATGATATTGACAACTTGGGAGGTTCGGGTGAGTGAAAAAGGTATAGAATATATACTTATAAATTTTACCAGAGTTTTTACACTCCATTGGTATCAAAGCCATCGCTCTTCGAGATCTGTGTGATCACCCAAAATTAAGGAATTACAAGAAAATTCCAAAATTTCAGATTTCTTTTAAAACCAAGTGCTTGTGGGTAGCAACATTTGTTTTTTAAAAAAAGAAGAAGGAAGAAATATATATATATATATATATATATAAGAGAGAAGGAAAGTTAACATAAAGGGGGAAATAAATTAAAAGGGAAAAAACTTATTTAAAAGAAAATAGTTCCAAAAGAAAAAAAGAAAAAGTAAAAAGATATATATATATATCTATATATATATATATATATAGATATAAAGAAGTACATATACGTACATGTGAAGACAAAGTAAAAATAAATAAGGAAGATTAATTGCTCGTGGTTTTGGAGCCCATGGTAATTGCCCATGGCATTAAAACCCATTCACCCTTTTCAAAACAATGTGACTTTTCAAAATTAACAAAAACAATTTCCCCGTAGTTATATATATATATATATATATAATTCAAATAATATAATAATAATAAAAATAATAATTATTATTATTATTTAAAAGAAAAGGGAAAAATTGGCAGAAAAATATTTCCCACCTCATACATGTTCAATGTCTTTATTGATGTCGATGGCCAAATTCTAGAAGAAATTGGTGGATCTCGAGAAACAAATCAATAATAATTCCGAATAATTCGGAAAAAGATTAGTCGATCTTGAAGGTACAGTTGCAGGACACTCCGACGACATCAAAAAGGTTCATGACACGACAAATCGAATAGAAAGGCAAATGTGGATAAATCATCATGAGACCACAGAAAAGATGACATAACTCTTCAATAAGCTAAATGATAAGATAGATAAGTTAAGTCAGACACAATCCCCAATATTTCCTAACGTGCAACAAAATCAACAAAACAATTCCACAGATTCAGGGAACTCAGAAGAGCATTAGGAAAAAACCAATTCCCCACATCATCAAGAAGATAGTAATGCAGATTTTCAAAATAAGCAGCTCTGGAATGCATTTTCTAATCAATATCCTCTTCTTGTTGCACCATTAGCATATCAGCGAAAAGCCAAAATCGAGCTACCCAAGTTTGATGGTAATGAAAAAAATAGCGTTGTATGGCTTAATAAAGCGGAAGAATATTTTGAGATTTATGACATTACTAGTGACGACAAAAAAATTAAGCATGCTTCCATGAAAATGGAAGGAGAAGCATATAATTGGTATATGTGGTGGAAAAAGACGACGCTTGCTATTAGTTGGAGGAAATTTCAGGATGAATTCTTCAAAAGGTTTCAAGGCATAAAAGAATAATTTTTTTTTTCAATGTTTATCAAATTACGCCAAAAAGGAGATGTGGATGAGTACACTTGAGAATGGGAGACCTTTGAAACGCGAGTACCGGGATTGTTAGAATCTCGTCCAATCCAGTCTTACATCTCAGGACTTAAAATCCATATACAAGAAGAGCTCGAACTTCATGAAATTACATCAATAGAAGTAGCAAGGCAAAAAGAAAAAGTTGCTGAAAAGAAATTTGAAAAGTTATCAAAACCAGAAAAAGTATATTCGAGACAAAGATTTCCTCAATCTGAATATATAGATGACACAAAATATGTCCCACTCCATCTTCGTGAAGAAGAAAAATCTAGTGTGGAAAAACAAAGAATGAGAGAGGACAAGTGCAAACATTGCGGTGAAAACTGGGACCTTAAGCATAGATGTGCTAATGGAAAAGCGAAAAATCTATACAGTTGTGAAGCAACTAATGACGCTAACAATAATGATTCATATATAGAAGGATTAGAAGACAACTTAGAGTTATCTCCAGAAGTGGATGGCGAAAATATCCCGCAAGTGTCATTATCAGCTATGATAGGCATATCACAACCTTGAACCCTAAGGTTAAGAGGACATATCAAGAACAACAACGTAATGGTTCTCGCCGACACTGGCAGTACCCACAATTTTCAAGATTCAACCATGGCAAAAATACTTAACATATTTACCTTCCCCATGCCTAATATGAAGATAATGGTGGCTGATGGTAAGAATATTGAGAAAGTATGGAAATGCCATAAGGTCAAACTACAGATAAAAAACTTTCATTTAGAATCTCCATTCTACACCGTTCCATTACGAGGAGTAGATGTGGTCTTAGGAACTCAATGGCTACAAAATTTAGATACTTATTCTGCCAACCATCAGAAGCAGTTTATAAGTTTTAAGTGGAAAGGGCAGAAACACAGGTTGTATGGATTCCAAGCCCCAGAAGATCAAGTCGTATCTTCCTCTTTGATGACGAAGATGATTCAAATAGGAGCGCCAACATCTACAGTACAATGTCATCAGTTAGAAATGTTATCTTCAAAAGGGAGCCACGAAGAGTCATCAGAAGAGCAAGGACTAGTTCGGACACACGAAAAAGTATTCCGGGATCTACCCATAAAAGCTCAGGATGGAAAATCAAACATCTGGCCAGTGGGCAGGATCGTACAAATACGAATGTGAATCACTACTTGTCCACATCAACAAAGATTGAACTCGAGAGAAGATGCTCACGAACTTTTTAAAATGTGGGAAGCAAAGAGCTGCGCCACTCGAGGAAACCTGGGCTTTCGGCAACGATGTCCTTCATTACATTGTCTTTGAGATAAACATCTTTCTGAAAGGAAGAGAGCAATGTTATGTATATTTATTAATTATTAGTTAGATATAGTTATCTTAGGTTTTATTAAGTGAAAGGGCATGATCAAAGATCATGCCTCTTCACCAAGGGACACCATGAGGATATATTTAAAGCCTCAATGATTCCCCATTGTAATCATCATATCTTTCATCTTTTATCAATAATAATATATACTTATAAATTTTACCAGAGTTTTTACATTCCATACTCTGGACAGCGCCAATATTAAGAGGACCAAACTGGGAACTACCTTTTCGCATCTCCTCGAATGCATCAGACACATAGATAGTTGTCATTCTGGGGAAAGAAGAGGATAATAAACCTTATGCTATTTACTATATCAGCAAAAACCTCACTCATGTTGAGTTAAATTATACAATAATGGAAAAATAATTTTTACTTTTTATTCATGTTATTAATAAATTTCGACATTATATAACAAGCTATCCGGTTTTTCTATATACTGACCACGCTGCCATTAGGTACTTAGCTAAAAAACCTATTACTAATGGTCGAGTAACTCGATGGTTATTATAGCTATATGAATTCGATATCATTATCAAGGATCGACTAGGAAAAGAAAAATTCATGGTAGACTTCCTATCTCAAGTACCTAAAGTAGATGACCATCAGTCGGTGGATGACTAATTTCCATATGAGCATCTGTTTGCAGTGACAATAAAAACACCCTGATACACTGATGTGGCAAACTATTTGGCAGTAGGAAAGCTACCAATGCATTTATCACCGCGATAAAGAAATTTGATCATACAACGCAATGCACGATTTTCCTAGATCAGTGGTTACCTTTTCCACACTGGTTCCGACTTTAAAATTTGAAGGTGCATCAAAGAAGATGAAGTTTTTGATATTCTAAGGGCATGCCATGATGGACCCTGCGAAGGACACTTTGCAGATCACCAAACTGGACATAAATTTCTTAAAATGGGACACTATTGGCCCACGATATTTAAATATGTGGAAAAATATGCCCAGGTTGGTGATAGTTGTCAACGAATGGACTATCCTGGCCAGGCTGACGAAATGCCCTTATAACCGCAAGTAGTGGCAAAACCATTCGAAAGGTGGGCATTGGAATTTTTTGGTCCCTTTAACCCTCCATAAAACTAGAAACTATACATATTGGTTTGCACAGATTATGTAACCAAAGGGGTCGAAGAAGTAGTCTTGTTGAGAGCTATGGAGGAGGCAGTAATTAATTTCCTATTCAAAATTTTTGTATGATACAAATTACCAACAGAGGTAATAATAGACAGCGGGTGCATTTTACAGGACATAAGATTGCAGCCACCCTTCAGAATTATCATATCAAACATTGAATTACTTCCCCATATCACCCTCAGGAAAACATACAAGTGGAAAGCACTAATAAGGTCATGGAAGCAATTCTAAATAACATCGTATATGCAAATCATCGAAATTGGGACACCAAACTCCTTGAAGCACTTTGGGCTTATCGGACAGCATGGCGGAACACTACTGGTCACTCCCCATATCATCTGGTCTTTGGCAAAGAGCCAATTTTTCCTATAAAATTTGAAATAAAGACTCTTAAGACTACTTGGGAACTCAGATTGGATGTCACGAAAGCCCAAAGCCAGCGCCTGAAAAAACTTAATGAGATGGATGAAGCACATCTATTTTTTGTGGAACACACTACTATTATATAGTAGCAAAGAGATAAATGGCATGACCGACTGATTAAAAATAAATCATTTCAAATTGGCGATTGGGTGTTGCTATATGATTCTAGGTTCCACGATTTCCTAGGGAAATTACAGACACAGTGGCTCGGGCCGTACGAAATAAAATAAGTCCAAAAGAATGGTACCGTAACCTTAAACAACATTGACAGATCTGGTACCTCTTTTCTGGTAAATGGACATCGGTTATGCCTTTACCACCAACCATTTACAAAGGAGTCTTTTTATCATGAGGTAAACAATGATCCTATTTTTCAAATCTTAGTTGACTGTGGTAGCAACCCAGCAGCTTCATCTTCATAAATCTAATTTTATTTACCAAACTCTATATATAATGTACATATGTTTCCTTTAAATAGTTAATTAAATTTCTTGAATTTTTTTTCTCTTATTTTCCTTTCTAACTTTCTTCTCTCTTGATAATAAAAGGAAAGGGGTAGAGAAGCCTTCGACACAATTGTCGTTCCCTTGGGCATGATTGTCATTCCATTGGGAACGATTGTTGTTCCCTTTCTCTTTCACGATCGTTGTTCCCATGGGCATGATTGTTATTCCCTTCGGCACAATTTTTGTTCCCTTGGGCACGATTAATGTTCCCTTTCTCTTTCACAATTGTTGTTCCCTTCGGCACAATTGTCGTTCTCTTGGGCACAATTGTTATTCCCTTTCTCTTTCACAATTTTTGTTCCCTTGGGCACAATTTTGGTTCCCTTCAGCCCAATTTATGTTCCCTTTGGCCCAATTGTTGTTCCCTTGGGCAGAATTGTTGTTCCCTTTCTCTTTCATGATTGTTTTTCCCTTTGGTAGAATTGTTGTTCCCTTCGACATAATTTTTGTTCCCTTGGGAACAATTTTTGTTCCCTTGGGCACAATTGTTGTTCCCTTTATCCTTCACAATCGTTTTTCCCTTCAACACAATTTTTGTTCCCTTTGGCACAATTTTTGTTCCCTTGGGCACGATTGTTGGTTCCTTTGCGCTAAGGAACTCTTCACGAAATTAATGACAATTATTTTTTTGAAAAGGAACTTAAAAATTATTGACATTTACTTTATCATGATGTTAAGGAGTATGCATTATCTGTCACCTAATGAGGAACATTATTTTATCCTTTGGCACATCCTATTTCAAATATTTTCCTACATTCAAATCTTTCTAAAATAATTTTAAATTGGTCATGATCTATCACCACCATAGCAGTTTTATCTCTTGTGTAAATCTTTAAATGGTGATTTTATTTCAATAATAATAAAGAGATAACACATATTTTACTTGGAATCATTTTCTTTCCTTATGCCATCCTTAAACCCTTAAGGAGTTGATGAGCTACCCTTGATGAATAAAAACAATTAATATTTCAAAAGATGATGACACTCAAAACTAGATTTCTTCATAAGGATAGGGGGTCTCATCACGAGCTAGCCTACCACGATCATAAGATAATAAAATCAGTGGAATTCCCATTATGGCTACCAAACCAGGGTTATGGCCTTTTTGAAAATAGAGTAAAAAAGGACAAGAGGTCTCATCACGAGCTGACTTTTTCACTCTGTTATAATCCAACGAGTAGAATTGTTGCTATCTCGTCACCATGCCAGAACAATTACCTTTTGAGGAAATCAATTCAAAACAATAAAATAAATATATCATCTATAGGATACTGGTTCATCTACATGTTTAAAATACAACCCTATCGAGGCCATAGACGCCTTCTAGCAACAATGGCTATGTCTATGGTATTGGAATAAAATCTTGATATGCCTTATCATAATTATGTTGTTATGCCTCTTTATTTTATAAAGAAATCACCAAGCATCAATATCTACACCAATTTTTCAAAAATTTATAGAGGTGGTATACATACTATAACATGAGCACATCTTTAAAATTTCGGCCTTCGAAGTATGAAAATTATCTATAAAAAGGAATATTGTCAAATATTTGTTTTCTGTTCCTCAATGGTTATTTATCTTAAAAAGGAAATATCTTTTTCACACATGATTTATCATTATTACTATCATACGTCAGAAATCCATGTCTATGTGCCAATTAATTATCACTCTGTTTGGCTGCGCCTGATTTGAATACTTTCTTGTGCATTCCTAACTACTTCTGCGTGATAATTTAATTCCCATCATGTTATTGGTTGTGGTTGACCCTTTTTATTGGGGGAGGTATGGAAAAACACGTGAATGATTAGACTAAGCACAATTAACGAAAATAGAAATCTTCGTCACACAAAACCATATTAAGTAGTGTTGTTTTGCTTCAGCCCTCATTCTATTTTGAAACAACTCTGTGTTAGTGATTGCAACAAATCTTTTCAAAATTAGCTTTGTGTATAGCTTGTTGCAGAAATTATCTTAAAAAACCAACAACAATGGGAGGTAAATCCATCTGTAACGAGCCTGCTACACTATGGGTAACTAAACAAGCTCGTAAAATATTGGAAAGGGTGGGATGGCTAGGGTATTTCACCTGGTTGCAAGGATTTGATAATGCTGCGACACTGGAACTTTTAAAAAATTTAAGAGATGAAAGAACAAATTTCAAAGGAAAGCTGATACCATTGAATGAAACATTCCTGGTGGAGGTCAGAGGTCTCTCCACGGAAGGAGAAAAATGGATGGACAAGCATGTTGGACTCTAGAGTGCAATGGAGTTATTCCTTAACCCTGGAGATGAATTGGGCAGCAAAGGAAAAGGCTTCCACCCTACTTCATTCAGAGAACCATGGTAATATCTTGGAGACATAATATGTGGTAAGGCAATGACATCTCAAGCTACTAGCAGCTTTAAGACAAAATATCGTGTTAAACATATCATTCTTTTTAAATTTTCTTCTACATAAGGTTGTTGGTAGAGTAATTAAAGCTAGGGATCCAACCAATGTAACTAGCCACAATTTTTTAATAAACTGATAGTCAGTAGGGAACTAGCATTATCACAGACAAGTTGGGAAAATGCTTTGGGATAGAATGACCTACCACCTGTACAAGGAAGACATGAGGAAGAAAAAAACAAGCCTGACACAGAAAGTAGTCAGTTAAGAGAAGAAAATGCTAATGAAACCCCAACTTCAAAAAAATTATTTAGAGCCTAAAAGAGGTTAGCCTCCATTCTTGTTTCCTAGCTAGCTAAGCGTAAAAGGTATGAAAGGCTAGCCAAGGAAAAATAATTGGTAGATTCTGAGGGGTATGCACCATAAAATGAACCTCCAATGCAACAATAACATGAATCACAACGAATTAGAGAAGAAGAGATAACCCAGGTTTTGGAAAACATGGAGACCATCTTTTCTTGTGAGGAAAATGAAAATTGTTGTGAAAATGCGGCTGAACCATCTGTTAATCCTGCAGCCTCTACCCCCAATTCTCATAATTCATAGATCCTGCTGTCCTCACCCAGCATGCATGATCGAGACCATCTGGAAGAATCAGCCAAAATGATAGATGAACCAGACTTTTTTAGAGAGGGGACCATCCCTGATGACCAGAATTCTAAAGGAAATTCCATTTCCACTGTCTTGATTGAGGAAGAAACTAGAATTTCAATTTACCATCCTTACTTGCAATGCCAATTATGGAACCCACTAAAGGGTTAACAAAGAAATATAAAAGGAGAGCTAAGATATTAAAGTAAGAATATCTGAATTTACGGAAGAATATGGAACAACTCATGAAATGACTTAGAGATTACGACCGAAAGAAAATATAAACTGAGACAACTAGTGAGCATTTCTTTACTCATGCATGAGTCTAGAATAAGGAAGCCCCTAGTACTCATGTAGGAGTTCAGACTTAGAAAACCCCCATTGATCATCTAGAAGTCCAAACTGAAGGAATTCCCCTTACCTATGTAGAGAGCCCAGTTAAGGAGATTCCCACTAGATATATGGGAACCTAGACAAATATGAATATCTCTGTGATTATATTTTAGGAAATGAGTCAAACGGATGTACCACAGACTGTTAACCAGGCCACACAAACTAAGTTGGTACCTCCTTGCTCCCACTTGATCAAGGAGGTCACTATTGAAAATGATAAAATAGGAGCTAGAAAGGCACAAACATCTTGTAGTACCCAGAGCAGAACATAAGGAATTGATCCAAAAATTCAAATCATTGACCATCACTAAGGATGAGACTCATGTCAATTTTAGGAAGGAGAAGAATTAAATAGAGAAACTGCAGGGGCACTTCAGAAAGCATTAGAAAATATCAAAGAAATATGCTCTGTATATTCTGATATATTGTCTTGCAGGTATTTGGCAAAAAATTATGCCATGTTTTTGCTTGAATGATACCTATTACTGAAGGTAAAATCCATACGGTTGGAAATAATGTTGAGCTTAGTTCTGTCTATGATTTTATCAAATTTTTTCAGGAAGACACTATTAGATATCTTTTATGTGAACTCTCTATGCACAAATTTTTCTTGGAAGAGCAAAGGGATGGAAATCCCATTCCTTTCATTGGGGATGTACAATACCAAGCCTTCATATCTTTGGAAACTAATAAAATTAAGTGGCACAGAGGCTATAACATATTTCAAAGGAGAGAAAATGGGTTATACGTTTGGGTCAGAGGAGAATCTAGTAGCCCTTTGCAGACTTTCATAAAGCATAAAAGGTTCATGCATCGACTTGAAGTTGTTACAGCATTGGCATCCACACATAAGGATGTCCTTATTTCTGGACTCAAGTATTTTGAATACATCAAGGAAGAATCCCTACAGGCAGTGAAGAAGTGATGGTTGGTATCTTCTAAGGAGATTAAGAATCGAGAACCTTTTGGGTATAGGAACTTCCGAGCAACAACCAACCAGATAAAACTATATAAGCAGATGGTCCTGTCTAAAGGACCTATGTGGATTGGATGTCAATATTGATGCCTTTTCATCTGGTATCCATTGGATGGATATAATGTTGAGTATGAGCTCCCAGAGGTGCAGAGAGCGAAGCCTTTAGGGTTCTTAGAAGTAAAAATTGATTCTGGATTTATGGTGAAAAATCTTACGTAGCCTAATCTCTAAATTTGTTACATGAGAATCATCTTTTTGCATGAGGAAATGAAAATAGGTAAGCTATGGGGTAATGTTAGGTTGTGAAAAAGGTATATTTTACTTCCTTATTTCCTTGTTAATGATTATATTTCTAGCCAAGTTTATCCTTAACTTGTAATAATTCAAGAGAAAAGAGTGATAAAAGAAAGTTGAGAATGATATATTTAATATAAGTTTTTCTGATATCAAAAAGTTTGTAATTTGGGTAAACTATTATGCAGATCATCCTAAGGGAAAAACTATTGTTCCTTAAGATATCTGAGCAGATGCTGATTAAGCCAATGATGTATTAATAGCAGTTACAACTCGATGTCCAGGGCAGAGTTGGAAAACGAAGGCAACAAGAAAATAAATGATACTATATGGAGATTTTATGGTTGAAGGAGCAATCCTAAGAATATTTCAATTCTCAAGATAGCTCTACATTCGTTTTCAAGATGTAATATATAAGACAGTAAAATAAGAGACAAATGTTGTTCGACCATTGTTAATGTTCTGATTTATTATTTTGCTGTATGTTACAAATCACAATCTGATTTAAACCTTTTTGGGTTATGTTGTAGGAAATTTTGAGTAATGAATTGAATGAGATTTCATCCTAGTCTTTTGGATTGAGCTTGTTTAGAGAGTACTTCTGGGGACCGTGGGCACAATCACCAGAGGTTTCGCTGTCTACTATGTATCATGGATATTTGAATTACCTTTCTATAATTTGCATTGGATGTGTCATATTTTATCTACTTTTGAATTTTTCGTAAGTAATAGATTGAATTTTGGATCTTAAATGTTGTTGAGTTTTTTCCAAAAGTTGTTGATTGAATGATATTACTTAGATGTAGGTGTGAAATTTATGAATTTGCAGGTTACTTTAGAATTACTGATTTGCTAGTATCTGTGTGATTCATGTTTTTTCCATCACGCATTGGATTCACCGATGATTAGATCAATATAAATTGCGAGTTAGAATCGTTTCTTTTACCAGGATTGTAATTACAGGAGTCATTGTGTGTTTTTATCATTTCTGCAATGGTAATGATTTAAATAACAGATATTATGCACTTTTTCATAGCCTAAGACTTTATTTCATATACTTTGTCAATAGCCTTGAAATAGAAGAAGAATCCCAGGTTGACCAAATAAATGAGATATAAGGTTTAAGGTTGCTTTTCAAAGAGTCATCTTAGTGCCCAACAACATTCAAGGTCCATCAGGAATAACGATTATAATGACGGATAGTGACCGTCACCATTTCATTTAAACAACAACGATTTATGTCGATGGACCTTTCATGGCCATTTCTATTGATGCATATATATGGTGGCAGTCATTGACCCTCACCATTTCATATTTTGGTGAAGGTCAAAAAATTTCACCATAAGATGATTAGTGAGGTTCGAAAATGTCACCATAAGCTCATTGGTGATGGTCAAATGAGCCTTCGTCGCCATTTCATATGAATATCAGGGCACGATGGAATTGAACGACCAACCTCCTGATTGTAAAGAAAATTCTCTTCCATTGAAATAATAGGCTTTAAAGAACTAGAGTGTAAAAAATTAAACCTTGGAACTTTATAATTTCTAAATTATATAACTTTCGAGGAATTATAAAACTTTGTAAAGTCTTGGAAAATATTTTAATAAATAAGAAAAATAACATCGAAGTTGCGAGTCCCTACCTAATGGTTATGGAAGTTATGAAAATTGGGTGGACGTACAAATGAAGTGTTGGGAAGTACCAAACATACAAGTAGAAAACATTTATTCCATTCTATAAGAAGTCTTAGAACAAGTTTGAGATTGTAATCTATATGAACTAAGTTAACTATTTTGTGTAAAATATGCATATGCTCCAATGAATAAATCAAGCTGGCTAAATGTATATTTGTGCTATGAAGATTTGTATCCTACACCAATATGGAATAGGTAGTGTTAGCCAGCTTCAAAGTAATGTACATGTCAAAGACAAAATCAACAAGAGGAAGTTATTTCTATGACTTTTGGGGCACAATTGCTACACTACCTATATTTGAATGTTCCTTGTGTAAATATATTACTATCTTTAAAGCTCTTTCATATTATAGGACCAAAATAATACTTCCCTATTTAATTCAGAGCTTCTCTTCCATAGGTAGAGAAGATGCCCTATCATCTGTAAATATTTTGAGTGATAGATTTTCAGTTTACAGTTATGTTGAGCACTGAAAGAACCCATTTATCCCGAGGAAATTTATAATTTTATGAAGATTTTTATCCTTGAATAAAACAATGAATGGTGAGGGAAAATAATAGTAGACCATAAAAATTCTTTGAGGGGCTTTCAAAATGATTATTTATTTCCCATTGATAAATTTTCCGGTATTTTTCAGTATAATTTTTTTTTTGGGAACATATTCTACAAGAATATGGCTTCCATTTAGAAAACTGATATTACAAAGTGGCACAACTTTGAACCCTTTCATAAATTTAATGACCATTTTCATGGTGATTTAAAACAAAAAATGTCAACATACTATTTCCTTAATGCAAAAAACCATCATGCATTTTGTAGGAGATTAAAAAAACTTAGCATCTTAGTGAATTAGGTTTTCTAGGTGATTAAATATTTTATTCCCATACTCAATCCATGTCATCAAGGGGTTATGTATAGCTTTGAAATGCAACGATACCACTCATTGTTGTCTTGGTCATTGTAGGCACTGCAAATAGTCTAGGAAACCAAAAAAAAAAAAAGTTGAGCTCCTTAGGTGATAAATGATCTAGTTTCCATAGCCAGACTATTTCAACATTTGAATTTATATTGTAGTAGTGAATGTGATAATAAAAAAAAATTGAACTGATGACCATATGTGCACGTAAAATATAGACATGGAGAAGATATATATGCTAGTTCTCTGACTCTAGCCCAATATTTTCTTGGCTATAGGGATTGTACAACATCCGTTTCCACTGGGTTTGATCTTGTGTCAAATTTTCCAAGAGTACACACAAGAATCAGAAAGAGAGAAAAGAGTTGAAAAGGAAAACACATACACACACAGAGTCAAAGACATGTTGAATGGGGTTTGGTTGGTTAGTAAAACATGGGTGCTGTTATTCCAAAACTAAGGTTAAAAATCCCCTAACCATGTTTGTCTCTAGTGAGCTATTTCACCTGGGTAGTTGCAAGTCCTAGACAAATTTTTCTAAATAGATATTCTCAATTGTCTGTGTAGGTTCACCCCTAGTGGGACTTCTCAATTGGGTAGATGCAAGTCTTGGGAAAATTTTATTAATATATAGTCTTAATCACCCTAGTAGGATGTCCCATGGGAAGGTTCTAGTTACTTTTATCCAATTATCCTCAGAATTCCAAATCCTATACTAGAAATTTCACCATTATAGGAAAAAATAGAAGAGGAATAATTAGTTAAAATGCATCAATTGAATACTGAGATACAATATCAAGTCAACCTAAGCTTGGATGGGTGGTTAAAACAGGGGTGTTTTTTTTCCTCTGCCAGAGTCCCATGGGTACATGCAAGTCTTGGGAAAATTTAGCTGAGTAGATGTTCTTAACTTCCCCTAGTGGGCTAGCTCACTTTTTTAGGTGCAAGTATTTGGAAAATTTAGTTGAGTATATATTCTTAATTTCTCCTAATGTACTTGTTGGGGTTCCCATGTTTTGGCCAGGTTGACAAAGACCAAAAGATGAGACAACATAGAACCACTTTCAGACCTTAGGATCTAGCCCTCCTAGGTCCAGAGAGGGATCTCTCTATATGGGTCAAAGGGTATGTATTTGAAGCTCTAAGTTATGAATTTAGGCTAGTTATAGGCTCGAGGTTGTTTGTTTAATTGTTTGTGTTTGGTTGGAGGGAAACAGGAAAAGAAGGACCAATATGAGACAAGGGTGAGGAAAGGTGAAGCTTAGGCAGAGACAGATAACTCAAAGAACATCAAAGCCATTGGGCTATGGAGTCAAGAAAGGATTTATTTGTAATCAATGTGCAAGATTTCATTTGGGCTAGTCATCTAAATCATCTGGATCTTAAAAGATGATTGGTGGAATGGGACATTGAGGTCAGAAAATGAAAGGAGGAGAACCAACCAACTCTGTCTATAGATCTAGATCCAAAGAAACATGCTTGTCATATTAAAAAAAACACCAATCAGGTACATCATAGCCCATAGCTTGAACATTCAGTCTGACTATATCTAATCTCAGCCTATATTACAATATACACAGAGAACTTGTCTCAAATAGGAACAATGCTTGCATTCCACTGATTTCTCATCAACAACCCTTACAATGTTTCTTTTTGTGCTTTATAGCAGAGAATGAGCCTGAGCTCGACTGAAGGAGTAGGTGAAAATGAAATGTATCATTAAACATAACAATGAATGCAGGGCCGAAGCCCATTCTGCTTGACATGCTGCATATTTAATCTCTGTCACCTCCCTTGTGAGAGAATGATCTGCTCTAGATTTGATCTTGACATCTTTTGGCTGAAGTACTCCTGGATGATTTGAACAAAGTGAAATAAACTGCTGGAAAGGTTTGTCTCATAAATTTCTGACTGTTTTTTGAGTTGTAGTCTGGTGGAAATCTTTTCAGGGACACGACGCATAAATAAGACAGTATGGGTGTCCGGTACCTGATATAGAAAAACATTCTGCTGACGAAAACACTGATATTACCTTTTGTCTGCGCTCAGGATCCTTTGATCGATCCTCGGGGTCTGTAATCTACTGCTTTGCCTTTGAACACACTGATTTAGGGCTCCAGATCTTCATTAACACGCCCTAATCTCCTTTGCTTGTACTGAATGACTTTGCCTTTTCATTTTGCTTCTGACAGGGTAGCTCGGGCTTTTAATAGCGCTGAAAGACTTTCACTGATCTTGAACCCTGTTCTTTGAATAAACGACCTGTCTTCACCTTCACGGGCCTTCTTCATTAAATGTACCAAGGTAAAAAGCTTTCCTACATCTCTCAGCCGCTACATAGGAAACTGAGCGATCATGGCGGCCATTTCTTTCAAATATCCCTGCAAGACACGAAGACTGTGGGGAAATCCATGGGCGAGGGTGGCGGGTGATGTGGATGGACGAAATGGTCGTGCCAGAAAAAACCATGTAGATGGAGAAATGGGGAGAGATCGTGGAAAACAATGGCGGAATGCTCTGGCGGAGGAATAATGAAACACAGTGCAAATGCACGTAATAGACGAACGAAAAACATTAAAAATCATGATAAAACCAAAGATATAATGACGGAGACGAAGAATGTACGGGGCATACATGTGGCAATGACGTGGCGAGACGAGGTGAGGCAGGAGACCGTGGACTGGTCAACAATGGAGGGACAGATCTGAACTGTCGATCGGGCGGAGATCAGCGACGAAGGATGATTGAAGGCGGGCCAGGACACGGACTATCGCGTGTGCAACTTTATTAAACATCGTGTGTCTTTGACGATAGGGAGCCGTTGGATGGGGCACCTAGGATCGGACGGTTGACATGGGTTTCGCTGGGCGTCTCAGGTCGTGAGTTAGCGCGCAGGGGATAACTTTAACGATCGGGGAAAGCAGTTTGAAAATCGGGTAGAGGACGCCTGTCAGCTTATGAGTGGAATCGCTCGACGTTGGGGAAAAACTGCCAGTACGCAAAAATGGTGCGGAATAAATCGCCGGATTTGGAGGAAAGACGTATGGTTGACGGGGCCCACGGAGAAACGCCACGTTCCGCGCGTTGGATCTGCCGGGCGAATGGACGACAGAGATCCATCGTAAATTAAAACCCACAAATGTGCGTTTACAAAGGTTTTTATGATTTTTTGCGTGGAGAAAGGCTGGAGGGCTAAGCGCCTCGTGGATTTCGCTCTAGGTTATGGCGCCAGGTCTTATGGAAAGAAAAGGAGCGCGGGCTATGGCCAAAGGGGCTTAGGCCTTATTATATGATTTTTGCACATTTTAAAGCATTTTTAGGCCCAAGGGGAGGGACGATAGGGAAATGAAGGGTAGGGAAGGCCAAAACAGGGGCAAAAACATGATTTAGAGAGGCTTTAAAGGGATAATGGGGGAATTAAAGGGAGTTTGACAAAGGGAGAAGGGGAAGGTGATATTTTGCAAAGGTATAAAGGGAAATAATGGGCTATTTTGAGAAATGGATCAGCAGAGGGACTACATTTTAGGCTCAATACAGAGAGACTCCAAGGAGGGTGAATTTTTAGGGGAAAGGCATTCCTGGGAGGCTCCAGAACAATTCTAGCCCCCAGCTTGCTTGTCAAGAATTTCATAGGGGGGCTAACAGTGGCTCCACATGGGGATGACTTCTCATAGGAGGAGTCAAGAAACCAGATATGATCTTTGGAGTAGGCCAGGTGCCTGCTGTCATGAGCCATCTTTCTTCTTCAATTTTAGTTGCCACAATATGATAGAAACATCAACAAAAATATTTCCCAACCAATCTACCTACCCAAACTATAGTTCTACAATTTTCCCTTGGGTGCATTTGAACTAGCAGACCCCTTACATTTCATTTTTCAAAACAAAAACAAACCTATTATAAGTCTACCCTTATTGCTCCATGAGGCCAGATTAGACTGTTGACCTCATCTATTTCTCTACCTAATCTACTACCTGCTGGGATTAAACTGTCCAACAGGTTTCTTCTCCTACATTCTAAGACCGGAAATTTAAACATAGCCAAGCCAGGATTAGACTGTCTGACTTGCTGGGCAGAAACTTGTAGAAAACAAAACTGTGAAGGCATGGAATTCTGCAACTATGAAACATCCTTCTTTCTTTCATGTGACTCAGGTTTTGAGCATATCTGAGTCACCTCTTTTCTTTGCTTCAGCTCTGGTTCTGGGCATATTAGAGCTGGTATCTCTTTCACTACTGATCCAAATTTTGAGCTTATTAGGGCCAGCTATTCTGCTTCCTTTGGCTCGGATTTTGATCAGGTTTGAGCCATGCTTTTTACTTCAGAGGTTCATGTTTTGAGCATGCCTGAACCTCTCTTTTCATTCTATTTTTTGGAACATTTTATCTTTTTCTGAAAATGAAAACTTGCAATGGTATGTACAATGGAGATGAAACTGGAAATGGAAAATGAATAAAAGTAATGTTTGAGCATCCTACCATTGACAGGACCCCCAAACAATTCTATGCCATCAAGTTCTTGCAGAAAAAACGCATTAGGCCCCACAGTGGCTTGTATAATATATGGACCTTGCCACAAGATGTCGAATTTACCATGTTTGCCTTTGTCCTCTCTTCTCGAATCCCATCTTAGAACCTTATCTCCAACCTTGAAATCTGAAGCTTTGGTTCTTTTTTCAAACTGTCTTTTTATACCTTCCTGTATTCTGACAGCTCTGCTATAAACCTGCTCTCTTGTTTGCTTCAGATGAATAGTTTCATTGATTCTCCTCACCATACTGTTCTCTTCTGATTGGATCTCCTGAACAAGCTTGCTTACTGGAACTCCAAGACTAGTAGGAAAAACTGCTTCAGTCCCATAAACTAGCTGGAAGGGTGACATGCCAATAGATTTCTTTGTGGTGAGCCTGTCTGCCCACAAGGCATGTATCAAATTTTTATGCCATGATCTTTTGTTCTCTTCCAGCAGCTTCTTATGATTGTAACCAGGCTTTTGTTAGATGACTCAGCTAGGCCATTACCATGGGGGTAATAGGCAGTTGAATGTCCAAGTGCTATTCCATACCTGTGACAGAAATCAATCATTCTTTTGGATCCGAAAGCAGCAGCATTGTCAGTGATTATTTTCCTTAGACAACCAAAACGAGATAGGATGAAGTCTTCTAGGAACCTAATGATGACAGAATCAGTTGCATTCGTAGTGGGTATGGATTATGTCCATTTAGTAAAGTAATCTGTGGCAGTCAGGATCCATTTATGTTGTCCAGAGGAGGTAGGACGAATTTCTCCGATAAAGTCTAGGCCCCATTGCATGAAGGGACCTTCTATGGTGATCGGTTGCAGAGGGAGGGGAAGGAGTTTTCTTTTGCCTTCAAAGATCTGACATTTGTGGCAGGCAAGTATCATTATATGAACATCACTAAAGAGTGTAGGCCAATAGTAACTAGCCCTGAGGATCTTATTTGCAGTGGCTTTCCAACTCAGGTGGCCTCCACACTCCCCAGCATGGAATTCCTGTTTGATTTTTTTAGCTTCAGTCTCAAACAAGCATTTTAGAAAAATTCCATTTGGATTTTTCCAATAAAGACTCTCATTCATAATGCAATAATTTCTAGCTTTGAGTTTTATGGATTTGGCCTTTGTTTTGGATAGTTCTGTAGGGGCATTGAGGTTAGTGAGCACATAAATGATATCAGCATACCAAGGAGAGTTCTGAAACTGCTCCTCAACAATTGGATGGGGAAATCTTTCCTGCTCATCTAAGGCATTCATCATGTTAATGTCATGGGCTTGTAGATTAGATTCAACCATTAAGTGGGCCAGGCCTTGACCTTTGATCAGCTTGGTGGGTTTAATTTCAATGTCATATTCTAAGATTGTAGCAATCCATTTGCCCCTTTTTCCATCAGGGTCTTGGGATAAGATATCCTTGATCACTACATTTGGCACATAGGCAATGGTGTGGGAATGCAGAATGTACACCCTAAAGTCTTTTAAGGCCTTAAACAGAGCATAAGCCTACTTTTCCATGATGTTATACTTTAGGGGTGCATCTCTTAAGGCTTTACTGAAGAAGGCTATAGGCTGTTCCTTACCTTCTGAATTTTTCTGCAGCAAAACTGCAGCTATTGTGTGTTGGGAGGCAAATGAAAAGATCAGAAAATATTTTGAGAAGTTAGGGCTGATAAGTACTGGGGCCTGAGTGAGCGCAAGTTTTACTGACTCAAAAGATTTCTTGGCTTCAATAGTCCACTTAATTCCTGCATCTTTCTTTAGCATTTCAGTCATTTTCCTAAGATGCTCAGCAAGGTTGGGGATAAATATTCTATGGAAATTGATCTTCCCAATGAAGGAATGTAGCTCCTTGATGTTTCTTGGATGTGAAATTTGACGTATTCCCTCAACTCGTTGTGGGTCTATCCTATTCCCTTTCTCAGATATAATGTGGCCAAGAAGTTTACCTTCTTGCAGCCCAAAGATGGTTTTCTTAGGATTCAGGGATAGACCATACCTTCTACATTTTTCAAAGACTTTCCTCATATGTTTCAAGTGTTCTTCTTCAGTTTTGGAAAAGACAGTCAAGTCATCCAAGTAGATAACTATAAAGTGTCCTATCTCCTCTAAGAAAGCTATGTCCATCGCTCTCTGGAAGGTGGCTCCAACATTCATCAGTCCAAAGGGCATTTTCACATACATGAAGGTGCCCCATGGAGTGGTAAAAGCTGTTTTGAGTTGATCTTCTGGGAGTACCAGAACTTGGTTGTATCCTGAAAAACCATCAAGCAGGGAGATTCTCTTAGAGCCCACTACCTTTTGTAGGATATGTTCCATTCTAGGTAAAGGGTAGTTGTCTTTCAGGGAGGCTCTATTGAGGTTTCTGAAGTCTATGCATAGTCTGATCTCCCCTGTCTTCTTCCTTACAGCCACTAAGTTTGACACCCAATCAGAAACCCTCACAGGGACTATTATTCTTGCTTCATACATCTTTCTAATTTCTTTCTCTACTACAGGCAATTGTTTTGGATTGATTCTTCGAAGTTTTTTTCTAAAAGGCTTCTGATTTTCCTTTAGTGGTATCTTGTGTTGTATGATGTTGGTGTCATAGGCCTTTAAGTCTTCATAGCTCCATGCAAACACGTCCATGAATTCCTTAAACAAGTCAGTGTATTTTTTCTTCATGTTTGCAGGTATAGACTTAGCTAGTTTTATCATTTTGGGCTTATCTTCAGTGCCTATGTTGCATTCTTCTATATCTGATTCTGTATGTTCTATTGTGGGATTTTTTTCTATGCCGTCAAAATCAAATAGGTCCTCCAAGGGTGCCAGGCCTCTGGGTATGTTCTTGTCTTTGGCCTGCAATACTTCGACCTCTTCATTTTCTGCGTTTTCACTGTTTTCGTTGAAATTTCCAGTTTGTTCAGAAAAAGAATTTATTTCTATGTTATCGAGTGTTTCTTGTTCGTCTGGGGGATCCTCGCTTGGGCAGCCATCATCAGAAATTGAGTCTGAATCAGAAAATTCAAACTCATTCCTGCCCATCAGGAAATCTTCGATCTATTTGTCTCCTTCAAAGACTTGCCAGTATTTTTCATTGTCTGGCACTGCAGGCCTGAATTTGGTCTGAATGATAATTTGCTGGTCAATTGGGGCTTTAGGATATGAACTGGCTAGGAAAGCTAATCCGTTCGCAATTGTATTTCCCCCCCTAGGAATGAATACTAACTCATATTCAACAAACGTTTTTAGCAAATCTAGAGTATCATTCCTTTATGCCCTAAGCCTGGGGTGTTTTGCTGAATACTCACCATTCACCTATTTGATCACTAACTCTAAGTCTCCTCTCACATCTATCCTATGGGCTCCTATTTTTTTCAATAGATTTAAGCCCAAGATCAGAGCCTCATATTCTGCAATGTTATTCGTGCTTTTGAAATGCAGATTCACAACGTGGCTTTCTGCATGATCACTTCCTGTGTTACGCAGCCACACGCCTGCTCTGGCACTCTGCCTAGTACAGGACCCATCGAAGTTCATTTCCCACAGGGGTTCTTTGTTTAATTCATTTTCATCCCCTCCCCTACAGCTGGATTCGTCATTATGTTGAGTCATGAGGTTTGTGCTAGGAGGGGGGTCATTTTGTGGTTCATTATGGGCATGGATATCAGGGAGGTGGCTAGCTTGCTGTTTTTGTTCTGTTTCTGTTTCATTTAGAGTTATATATTCAGCAGTTTTCCCATGGTCTTCTTCTTCGTATTCTTCCAGAGTAGCCATTATGTTGAAATCCATGGGCTGTATGTTTGTATTTCCATTATCTGATCTTGTCTCTTCTGAGGATTGGTCATGGTAGAGAATGAAAGAGTCTAGATCTGTATGTACAAAGTATAATGGTGAGTTTTCGGGTTTCTCGGGGCTACTGACTAAGAATTTCATCTGAGACTCTATATACAATCTTCTAAGTTGGCCAAATATAGGGATAGTGGCATATGAGCCATCCATCTGCATTGTTCCCTGCAGTTTGGCTCCCCATGATCTTGATAGTAGCATGCCATAATTTGGTGGCACATCTGCCACCACAACATCCATGACCATACATTTGGCAGGAATCTGGGTTAAGCTCACACATAAGTCTTTGATGAGGCCTAGGCATTTTACTCTGCTAGAGTCAAATGAATATAAGTCTTTGTAAGGTCTAGTGATTTCTAAGCCTAGCCTCTCCATCACTACCTTAGGTATTAGATTGTGTGATGCACCGGAATCATGCATGGCGTTGTGGAGTATTTTGTCATGAATGTTGAGACTGATATAAAAAGGTGGAACTACCCCTTCCTGAAATTTTCCTTCAATTTTTGGACCAAAGAGCAGGGCTGGTTGATCATCATTCAGATTTACACAATCATTGTTTTCCCCTAGATTCAATGCTTTCAAAATTTGGCCTTTATATACATCCTGAGTGGCCAGCTCAGATAATGGTACAGAGATTTTGATTTTTGCAAGTTCACTCTCTAAATTGAAAGTGGACTGTGTCTTAGAAACACTTGACTCTGTTTTATTTGCTGCCTTGGTAGCTGAGTCATTTGGTGTTTTCTCACTATGTACAAGGTTTGGAACAGTTGTATCGGGAGTACTAACTTAAGTGCTATTACTGCTGGTTGGTTGACTTTGTTTTGCATTGTCTTGGTTGTCCTTCTCCTTATGCTTACCAGAACTTTCAGCTGCTGTTTTGTTATTTACAGAGGCTGCTTTGGAATTTTTGTCAGGCCTTTTCTTGATGGTTACCTCAGGAGTCTTTTTTTTGGAAGTATCTTGGCCTTTCTTGCTCCTAATTTCATATTGTTCCCTGACCTGTAGCATTGCATCCTCAAATCCTAATCTGTAATTCTCAGTTTCCAACCATTCCTCATCCTGAAATGATTGTGAGGGCTGATATTCCTCTGAATCACAGTTAAGGACTGAGTCCTCTGCTTCAAAAATGTTAATTGTATTCCCTTCAGACTCCTCAATGATTCCCTCTTCTTCATCTAAAAATTTTTCTTGAAATGGGGGAATAATTTTTTGATCTGAATCTCTTTGTCTGTTGGGAGCAACATTATTTCTTCTAATGTTTTGGTTCTGGTTTCTGTTTTGGTTGTTGTTTTGGACAACCATCCTCTTTATCATTTGTTGAAGTTCTTCCACATTTTTTGAAATTCTGTCATATTTAGGGTCAGATGTGGAAGCTATATTGTCATCCTTATATGTTACCCTTTTTTCCATTAGGTTTGCTTCTATGGTTATGGCTCCTTTCTGCATGTCCTCCAGGGTGGTGTATTCTTTGTCTCTAAGCTCATAGGCCATGTCAGCATCAAATCCATTAGGATATTTTGCTAGGGCCATACCTTGTGGGGGTTTCATGTGTGGAGGGAGAGCATTATAAATGCTGTTGAATCTAGTGGTGTAATCATGAACACTCTCTCCTACATTCCTCTTGAGGGACATGTATTCTGCTAGGAGCTGGCGAGGGTTTGCTCTAACCTCCCACTTGTTTATAAAGGTTTGGTATAGTGCAGGGAGATCTTGAATGCTGCCAGGAGGCAATCCTTTAAACCATTTTTTCACCTCACCCCCTGAGCTTTGGGCGAAGATCCTCATTTTAATTGTTTCATCATGGATTTCCATATAATCAAAAGAATCTTCCATCTTATCTAAATGTTGCTGAGCTGTGATGGATTCTTTAGTAGTGAAGTGTGGGATTTTTGATTGATAATCATTTGGTAAGGGTAACAAGGGCTGAGGAAAAAGAAAAGGTGCATACCAGGCTGCCATAATGATGTTATGATGGGGTATAGGGTTGGATTGAGCAGCTGGTATGTTGATGACAGGGATGTTTGGACTAGCAGAAGTCTCTTGAGTAGATCTAGGGTGAGAGAGCCCCAAGTTTTGGAGGAAGTGAAAATCAGGTGGTGTGGAAGGAGGGGTTTCACTGTCCCTAGTGCTTTTCTGGTCTGAAACACTGAGTGATATAGTTCTCGGTAGACTATTGGGTATGTCTAGGTCAGGGAGGAAAAGTGTCAGAGCTGTTAGGTTTTCTGGTGTAGAATTAGCTCTAAGAATGTGGCTGGAAATGGTTGGTCTTTAGGTGTAGGAGTTCCTTTGAGGATACTCTCTGGATTTTCAACTATTTCCAGTGGGTCAGGGTTGGGATAAGCTCTTGTGTGGATGGTTCTGAAAGCCATAATGTTGTTTATAAGCCAAGCAGCTTAACCCTACTCGTTACTTCTACTGTGGTTAATGTTGTCTCAGGAGCTGGCTTCCCAGTGGAGTCTTTATTATGTTTCGGGTCTGGTCTCCCAGTGGAGTCTGATTGTGAAACCAAGATAATCAGCAGGCCTACTGATCACCAGTGGAGTCTTTTATCGTTTAGGAATAATGGAGTTGCCAGATGGAGGGTTTAGGATGTTTCTAAGGGGTACACTGTCCACCATAGTGATCAAGCACTATCACCTTTCAGGAATCTCCTCTAAACAACAAGCTCCAACCAGAGATTGACTGGGAGGGCATTTACCAGATATGTCACCTCTGAAAAGAGGATGAGATCTGGAGGCTACCTAGCCCTTTCCAGGCTCTGTCTAAGAGTGTGGTGGATATTCAATAATGGAGGTTGATTCAAGAAAGGGGTGACTTACTATCAACCTAACTAGAGCTCTAAGTTTCTGAGGTTTTACAAATTTTTAAGGTGAAATGTACTCAGAAATTCCCCAGCGGAGTCACCATTATGTTGGGGTTCCCATGTTTTTGCCAGGTTGACAAAGACCAAAAGATGAGACAACATAGAACCACTTTCAAACCTTAGGATCTAGCCCTCCTAGTTCCAGAGAGGGATCTCTCTATATGGGTCAAAGGGTATGTCTTTGAAGCTCTAAGTTATGATTTTAGGCTAGTTATAGGCTCGAGGTTGTTTGTTTAATTGTTTGTGTTTGGTTGGAGGGAAACAGGAAAAGATGAACCAATATGAGAAAAGGGTGAGCAAAGGTGAAGCTTAGGCAAAGACAGATAACTCAAAGAACATCAAAGCCATTCAGCTATGGAGTCAAGAAAGGATTTATTTGTAATCAATGTGCAAGCTTTCATTTGGGCTAGTCATCTAAATCATCTGGATCTTAAAAGATGATTGGTGGAATGGGACATTGAGGTCAGAAAATGAAAGGAGGAGAACCAACCAACTCTATCTATAGATCAGGATCCAAAGAAACATGCTTGTCATATTAAAAACAACACCAATCAGGTACATCATAGCCCATATCTTGAACATTCAGTCTAACTATATCTAATCTCAGCCTATCTTACAATATACACAGAGAACTTGTCTCAAATAGGAACAATGCTTGCATTCCACTGATTTCTCATCAACAACCCTTACAATGTTTATTTTTGTGCTTTATAGCAGAGAATGAGCCTGAGCTCGACTGAAGGAGTAGGTGAAAATTAAATGTATCATTAAACATAACAATGAATGCAGGGCTGAAGCCCATTCTGCTTGACATGTTGCATATTTAATCTCTGTCACCTCCCTTGTGAGAGAATGATCTGCTCCAGATTTGATCTTGACATCTTTTGGCTGAAGTACTTATGGATGATTTGAACAAAGTGAAATAAACTGCTGGAAAGGTCTGTCTCATAAATGTCTGACTATTTTTTGAGTTGTAGTCTAGTGGAAATCTTTTCAGGGACACGGCGCATAAATAAGACAGTATGGGTGCCCGGTACCTGATATAGAAAAACATTTTGTTGATGAAAACCCTGATATTACCTATTGTCTGCGCTCAAGATCCTTTGATCGATCCTCGGGGTCTGTAATCTGCTGCTTTGCCTTTGAACACACTGATTTAGTGCTCCAGATCTTCATTAACACGCCCTAATCTCCTTTGCTTGTACTGAATGACTCTGCCTTCTCATTTTGCTTCTGATAGGGTAGCTCGGGCTTTTAATAGCGTTGAAATATTTTCACTGATCTTGAACCATGTTCTTTGAATAAACGACCTGTCTTCACCTTCCCGGGCCTTCTTCATTAAATGTACCAAGGTACAAAGCTTTCCTGCATCTCTCGGCCGTTGCATAGGAAACTGGGCGATCATGGCGGCCATTTCTTTCAAATATCCCTGCAAGACACGAAGACTGTGGGGAAATCCATGGGTGAGGGTGGCGGGTGATGTGGATGGACGAAATGGTAATGCCGGAAAAAACCATGCAGATGGAGAAATGGGGAGAGATCGTGGAAAAAAATGGTAGAATGCTTTGGCGGAGGAATAATGAAACACAGTGCGAATGCACATAATAGACGAACGGAAAACATTAAAAATCACGATAAAACCAAAGATATAATGATGGAGACGAAGAATGTATGGGGCATACATTTGGCAATGACGTGGCGAGACGGGGTGAGGCGGGAGACCGTGGACTGGTCAACAATGGAGGGACAGATCTGAACCGTCGATCGGGCGGAGATCAACGATGGAGGATAATTGAAGGCGGGCAAGGACACGGACTATAGCGCGCACAACTTTATTAAACATCGTGTGTCTTTGACGATCAGGAGCCATTGGATGGGGCGCCTGGGATCGGACGGTTGACATGGGTTTTGGTGGGTGTCCCGGGTCGTGAGTTAGCACGTGGGGGATAACTTTAACAATCGGGGAAAGTAGTTTGAAAATTAGGCAGAGGACGTGTGTCAGTTTATGAGTGGAATCGCCCGGCGTTGGGGAAAAACTGCCAGTACGCAAAAATGGTGCGGAATAAACCGCCAGATTTGGAGGAAAGACGTATGGTTGATGGGGCCCACGGGGAAACGCCGCGTTCTGCACCGTTGGATCTGCCGGGAAAATGGACGGCAGATATCCATCGTAAATTAAAACCCACAAATGCGCGTTTACAAATGTTTTTATGATTTTTTGCGCGGAGAAAGGCTGGAGGGCTAAGCACCTCATGGATTTGGCTCTGGGTTCCGGCGCCAGGTCTTATGGGAAGAAAAGGAGCGCGAGCTATGGCCAAAGGGGCTTAGGCCTTATTATATGATTTTTGCACATTTTAAAGCATTTTTAGGCCCAAGGGGAGGGACGATAGGGAAATGAAGGGTAGGGAAGGCCAAAATAGGGGCAAAAACAGGATTTAGAGAGGGTTTAAAGGGATAATGGGGGAATTAAAGGGAGTTTGAAAAAGGGAGAAGGGGAAGGTGATATTTCGCAAAGGTATAAAGGGCAATAATGGGATATTTTGAGAAATGGATCAGCAAAGGTACTACATTTTAGGCTCAGTACAGAGAGACTCCAAGGAGGATGAATTTTCAGGGGAAAGGCATTCCTTGGAGGCTCCAGAACAATTCTAGCACCCAGCTTTCTTGTCAAGAATTTCATAGGAGGCTAACAGGACTATCTCACCTGGTCAGGTGAAAGTCCCTGGGAAAATTTGGTTGAATAGATACTCCTACTTAATTGATCCTTAATGGGCTTTCTCACCTAGGTAGGTGTGAGTCTTAAGGTAAATTAGGCTCAATATATACTCTTAATTTTCCTTGGTGCACTATCTCTCTTGGGTAAATGAGAGTTTGGGGAAAATTTGGTTGAATAGATACTCTTAATCAACCCCTAGGGGGTTGTGGGTTGTCTCACTTGGGGAGGTGCCAAAGTTGGGAAAATTTAGCCAAATAGATACTATGAATCAAATTTTTGTCATAAAATATTTGAAAAGGTAAAACAAGCATTAAATGGTGGTCCGCTACATAATCTAATAGGCCATCCTCTATCTTTGTTAGTAGTTACAATTGGTATTGTTGGTAATAATAGTCATCGGACTATGGTGCACAATAATAGTGAGTAAGAATCCATACTCTACTTCTATTAGCATTTATAATTAGTGTAGTTGTGATGGGTTCATACAACATGTCCATGTGACTACCAATGAAGAATCCCAAAGCATAATATGTGACAACTGAATGCTTAAAATACAAAGCTGAGAAATACCCACGATTTTATAGTAAACCATAAGGAGGAGAAGAAAGGTTATACTTGCAGTTACTCATATATTCTATGATGGTGTCCTCTACATTGATTAACTTCCTGAAGCACTTGAAGGAGGATTAATCCCTGTGACCGATGAGAATCAAAATATTTTTAGGAAATACTCAGGCTAACAAGTAGGCTAACATATATATTGTTGTTGTATTCAATAACATAGGATTGCACCTGGTCACCTCCTTCTTCACATACCCATTTCTAACATAAACTTGCTTCAAACTAAAATAATTTATAACACAAACCTGCTTCAAGACAAAAATTATTTATTAATCAACAAATAAACAGAAAACTTCAGCACATCACACAACCACCACATTATAATGAAAGGGAATAGAGATATATGAAGACATCGAAGGAAAAATGGAATACACTACCTTCAGCCTCTTCAATTTTTCTTCCACGTTTGACAACAGAGATAGGAATGTCTTACATGTTTCCAATGTCCAATAAATTCTTAGTCTTACCACCTTCATATATTTTCCCACAAAAGGTAGAATTCCTAAAAGAAACACCCTCTTCGTCCATAGCCTTACAATCAAGACAATGATCTTATGGGTATACAATATCTTTCCATTTGATATAAGCATCAAGATACCTAACCTATAAATGTGTTCAGCATGTTATAAATGAAATAATTTCAGATATTAAATTCCTTAAGCGTTTGCATGTATATGTAAAATTCTTTAGAGAAAATAAATACAAAATACATACAGAGAAACCTGAAGTGTAAGCATTAACACAATCCTACAAATTTCAGCAGCTTCCCTCCAAGTATAGTGTATTCTTGTTCTAGGGATATCACAACATTCTACATAAAAATTATAGGTATTCTCATTAATCCTTCTGGAATGAAACAAATTGTGGTAACATTAGAGTGAGATAAGATGAGATAATATTATTAATGTTAATTAGAATGTATTAATAAATTCATATAAACTCACACACCTCGTCATCCAATTTTCTTTGTTATTGCACATGGTAAATGAAGTACTTGGGTGGAGAACCTTCCACCTTTACACCAATAAACAATCTTCAAATCTCTAGCATCTTTTAGAGTAGCCATCACTATGGAGCATTTTTTTTCTAAGGTTGCTTTCCATTACCTCTTTGTTTTGAAGCTGATATAACAAAACTTGTACTTATATGACTAGCAGAAAATTGAGGGAACCAATCATCTACATCTTTAGTCCAACTTGTTGCTAGTGCAATGAGTTGAATGTTCTTCTCAAGATGTAAAACAAAATTCAAACACCCAAAATGTTCATACACTTCCTTTACATTGAAAATTACTAGATACACAATTCCACATTCAAGAAAAATGCTATGAAATAAAGCATAATATGCAGTAATGTTGACTTAACAAGCACATTTTTTCCCAAATAAAAATACTGTAAGAAAATTTGACTTATTAAGAAGATATCAGCCCAAGATTTTTTTCTTAGGACACTTTATGCACTAAGAGTGAAAATTCTTATATGTTATACAAATTGTGCACAAAATTAGTCTAAGAGGTTAGCTCAACCAGTTATCGCCAAAGTTGTTGGCCATTATACTAGTTTAGTGCTAGTAGGTGTCTAGTTCAAATCCACTTAAGTGAGTTGCACTAGTCTACACCAACATGTTTACTAGAGATGTCATCTATGAATATGGGGAAGAATAATTTGGGTTTCCCAAAGAGGTGTTCCTTAGAAAATAATCCGTGTATGGAATCATCTTAGAGAATGCAAATTTTCCTCAGAAATCTTTGTTAAGGACTGGAAACATCAAGAATGTGTTTTTACTTTTCTTCATTGAAGATTTGATTTAAAGCTTGATTTTCTCCTCCTTCAATGGTTCGGTTACCTTTTGGGAGAGGTATATACCAAGTAGTACTTTATCTTTCTATATCTTATCTACTATGAGCATAGTTTTAAAAATCAGAATTGGTCGCCTATCTAACCATGATTCCAACCAAAACCGGATCAAACTAAGATCTAATCGGGTATAATAAACTGGAACTAGAAAATATACATAAAATAATTTATTTTTTAATGAAAAAAATTATTTTTCAGATCATAAACCATGATTCCAAACCATTAGAGACAAAATATGGAAATTCTTCTCATCTATATACCATGTAAGGGTGCATATATAAAAATGGCACCAAGTGAAATACATATCAATGATATCATCGACAAAATACATAACCAATATGGCTCTAAATGGCTTCTAGAGTAAAAAAAAAAAATGCTACAATGAGGCTTTTAATGACCTCCAAAGTCCAAAACCAATGCTAAAATGATGCTTTTAATGGCCTCCAAAGTCCAAAATCAATGCTACAACTCGAGTTATTGGGCCTGTAGTGGTCCCAAACTATATAAGCACAAAACAAGCAAGATATACAGTTGTAGAGTGTTGAAGTAGACAATTAAGAAACACTATCCTTCATTTCATCGAAGGAGATAAAGATTTGATGAAATGCATTGAGCCTCTTTTGACAGATGATCTACTTCTTGATTCAATTCTCCAAAAACAAGAATAAATAAATGACTTTGAACAACTGCAATATCTCCTTCAAATGATCATCTGTAGGCCCGATGTCAATATACTAAAGTTGTCTGTGGCTTTTTATCCAATTGATAACCAACACTCAATACCTCCAATATTAGTGCAACCATTTATATGGGACTCAAACCCTATTTAAAACCCTATCCTGCCCATTATACCGAGCTATACATTAAATGCCCACATTCTTCATTTCACTCTCCAAGACAACTAACTAATATTTTAGATTCAATACCAAACCAACTTTGATCACTTAATCTGTAAACTTAGGACAAAAATCTCATTAGTAATTTGGTTTTTCAAATTAGACAAAGTCACATTTGATCATAGGCTAAAAGCTGATGCACCAATGTAAAGGTAGTAAGATATACTTGAGCTGAATTTTTATTTTTGTTAAAAGTGAAATTCTATAGTTCTTAATTGGAGATATTCTCCCTTGGGTTTTCTCATGGGAACAAGGAAGCTTGATTGATTGTGGTTTTTATGTTCTCGCTTTGGAATGTGAATTTCATTTCCTTCCATGTGGATGTGTTGTTTAAAAGTTAATGTTAATGTTGCACAAGTTAATGTCTATAACATCATTATGTGTTATGAGAATTCGTTGCTTGTTAATTATAAGTTGTTATGTATGAAAACATTCATAAGGATGGTTTGTTTTTATGGCTGGGTATCTTCATCATTAGATCACCAAATTGAACTTGTTAGAGTCTTGAATGACACAAGTGTCACCTTGCAAGATTTCCTTTGAGAGGGTGTTCAGAATGATTTTTGCTGTGGCTATTAGTTTAGAGTGATGACAACAAAATGGCTCTAAAATGCGAACTTGACTCAAATGAAAAGGAAAACACATAAAACGAAATTCAAGAGAAGAGAGTACAAAGGGTGAAATCATATTTAGCAAGCACAATTTTACATTTAGATGTATAAGTAATTAATAGAATGGAGGTAGAAGCAAATGGCCATAAATGATGCCTTAACTCGTAATTATAATGCAATTTGATAAAGGATGAAATCATTTTATCAAGAAGAATATTATATTTATATGTATAGGTGATTAATAGAATGAGGGTTGAAGCAAAATGCAAGCAATGATTCCTCCACTCGTAATGCTAACTCAGTTTGATAAAAAGGGAGGTCTCTTGTACTAATCAACGCCTTGGTGAGATGAAGGTTAGGAAAATTGTTCGAACTCACTACAATGATGACTTTATAAAAATGACTTCCTAATCATGAACTTTCAACATAAATTTATGACCCGTTATACTACTTAAGAAGAAAGCTATGTTTTTTGAACAAATAACTCCTTTGAATTTATGTGCTTTCATAACAGTGCTAATAATAGAAACAACACTAAGTGATAAAATAGACTAAAGGAAAAAATAAGACTTCACTTAAAAATTGAAGTTCATCCTTTTTCTCTCCATTTTTATTTAGTATCCTGCTCAAGAAAAAAATTATATCAAATTCTTGCCTTAATTTTGGAGCTGCATTTGTAGATTCATTGTTATCTACAATTGATCATATGATACCATAGTGGAGTTGATTGGCACTGTAGAGGATGTTGGTGCTACTTTTCATTAGGTGTATGCCATTCACATTTCCTTGGGACAATTCAGAGTGGGTTCTTATAATTATATTTAGGTAGACACATGTAGAAATGTTTGCTAGCTGGAAGCTCACCATAGTTTCAATGTTTTTGTCAATTTGATTCCCATGGTCCCAAACTAGTAAGTCTGATGTAAAAATTTTGAAAGAAATTTATTTGAAACACATTTGAGTTACGCCTACCATTTAGTTTTAGCTGATATGAGCAATATATGCAAGCACAAACTCAGAAAAAATACACAATATTTTTGTTCTAATGACCCTGGAAAAATTTTTCACACTTGCAAAGGGAACGTGTCACATTACTTAGTCATCTTACTAAATTTGGAACATATCCTTGTAGGGTAAACTTGTGGAGTCGCTTATTACTATTATTGAAGGTGTATACTTATTTACTCCATGTAGTTTTGTAATTTTCAAACCCATATTTCACCCTTTTCTCCATCGATTTGTTTTGTTTGAGGTTGCCCACTTACTATTTTGGGATTTGACTACTTCATTCTTCACTTTCAACCATGGAGTTGGTTTCTTGGGATTTACTCATGTGAGGTTGGTGGACGATTAATTAATTCATTGTTGTTAATTCTTTCCTTGCACAAGTCTTGAGTAGTTGTAACTACCTCAAAGATTATTTATTTATTTATTGAGGCAGATGCACTGTTGCACATTGGAGAAAGAGTCCATGACAAATATTTCTACTTTGAAAAAATTTGAGGCTTTACCAAGCCTTTCTTGAGGAGCATTCCATTTAGTTGATATAGTATTTTTGGGATGCAATTGGACCCAAATTGTATGCATAGATGGTTTGAAGCTTCTAATATGGAAGACCTAAAAATGAAAACATTCCAAGAAAATCTATATTTTTTAGAAGGATCAATCAAGCCAGGAGCCTAAAATAACTATCCCATAAGACCACTATTTAAACAATTTGGGAGAATATAAATAATTCTTTATTTGATCAAAACAATCCCACTTTAAGTGGGCCAAAATGTTACAAGAAGTATTAAGCATGAAACCTTGCCAAATAAATGCATTGAAGGTCTTAACCTTTCATTTCCAAAGGAGTTCCTTTTAGAAATAACATTTCTCAGACTATCAATGCTTTTGAAGACATGGATAGGCTGATCAATAATTTAGTAATGAGGTTCAGATTACATTCAATGTGTTGTGGTTCAAAAATACTACTATAGAGGTCCACACCAACTTTAATCCTTCAATGATCTTATTTTCAGCCACAACTAACATGGGCCATTATTAATTTTAAAATTTTAAAATTGTATAGCTTGTCATAAAATCATTAGTGTAACAAAATAATCCCAGCATCCATGTAAATACACACATGAAGTGTAAAAGGTAGGAAAAAAATTCAGGAATGGAACTTAAATCTGAGCTTCTTGGAATACTCCCATTATCATCCCAGTTTCCTATAAGTATTATGGGCAATTACTGTTGAAAGAAAAATAAGAATTTAAGGCCAACTTGAATCATGTTTTCATATTTCTTTCAAGTTACCAGATAGGTACCAACCACTGGGCAGAGTTTAAGTGCATATACTTCCTTAGAAATTATTGACAAACCTAACTTGTTTTCCACCTCTACAACCTTGGATAAATGATCATGATTGACAAAAACACCCCAAGGATTATTGGGATTAACAAGAACGATTACTACTATATTTTTCCTAGCTATTGTTTCAAGGTGTTCTAAATTAACTTCCCAATTCCTTTCTGTAATTAAAATTATATTTCCTAGCTTCAATGACATTGTATGCCAACAATGCTTTATAGAGTGGATACCTTGGTCTTGGAAACAAAATATTTGCATCTTTACAACCCTAGAATACAATAGTTACATCCATGGCTTGTATACAACCACACGTTAAGTGGACATCATATAAAACTAGCTAGTAAGGACTATCAGGAGAGAGATACCTTGCCAATGCCACTTGTCCTCACTCTAGACCCATTTTGTAATAGTCTGTCATAGACAATCTTTAAATTTATTGCACATATTTCATTAGGATCCACTCTTTGTGGATGTTTCTAACTTTGTTTGAGAAAATATTCCCTAATAAGTGTGTGACATTTATCATAGAGGTTTGCTACATTAGAAAAGGGTCCATTCTGGGCACTTTTATTATTAATAGAGGACATCCTGGACATGAAAGGGTCGATTCTGGGAACCTTTCTTGGCAGTTGAGGAAATTCTGGAAATGAAGCTATTTGTCCAGATATTCCCTTTGTTATATTCATGAGTATAGAACATAAAGAAGTATCAAGAACTTGAGTATGGAGGACCTACTTATCTTTAAGGGTATTCATTAGTTTTCATGTTAGAAGAAATGATAATTAGGAGCAAAGGATCATAGAACCAATACTTCTGTGAGAGTATGACTGGACTGTTAAGGAGAAAAAACACTTGAATTTCAACATGGTGTTATTCGTGTCTTTGGTTAAGAATCAACTTCATACGCTTTTGAAATCCACTGGAGCAACTTTAACCCTTACACTAAATATGAATAACTAAACAGAGAATGATAATATAATCTGAGAGCAAAGGAAACCAACAATATAAATTATGGATAAATTTGGTCATTTTCACACAAAGATTTACCTTCCAAGCTACCACATCTCCAAAGACAAAGGAACTTCTACTCAAATAATTTCTTTTGTTAATCGTCTCTAGTGATGCCCCTGTACATGGAGAACCTAAGTTCAGTAGATTAGGAATGATATAATAATCCAGAGAAGTTGGGCATGATTTTTGTAAGGATAAACCATAGATACCAGGCTTCTGAAGTCTTGAGAACTACAAGTAGAACCAAAGCGTAGGCATATTAGTATTAAGTTATAAAACCATTTTCCTAAAAAGAGGGATGTCCCTCAATCTGGGGTTCTCTTTGGCATTGGATAATGTGCCAATGTGTCATTTGTTGCCATGGGTTCTCATTTCCTTAGAACTCATAAAAAAATAACATGTTGACCATGTCTAAGGGCTCACACACTAATTTCCTTCAAAGTGTATCACTCTAAATAAGGCTAAAAAAATCCATAAAAATTTTAATAGATACACAACTCAAAGTGGGAATACTGCTAAAAGATACTCATGTAGATATGTGCAAGGTAGATCAAGGGTTGGTAAGACAAATTGATTTTTTGGTAGGGAGTCCATGGCTTGTCCACAACCACATGTTAAGTGGGCATCATCTACAGCTATCTAGTAAGGAAGGCCAGGAGAGAGATACCTTGCCAATGCCACTTGTCCTCACTCTAGACCCATTATGTAATATTTTGTTATAGATGTTAATCAAGGTTGTCATTGATGTCAATATGGCATTATTGGGATGGAAAATATTATTGTGATGCATAATATGATGATTTCCTTGCTCATGGTGACAAGTCCCTCTTGTTTGATAAGGATCATTTTATTAATGAATATGTCAAGCTATTAATGATTCCATTATGATGTCAAGCCACTAAGAATATCTCTTGTCCGAGATGCTTGAACTAACCATGAAATAGAAATCATGATGATGTTCTTATTCTTGATGAAGAAGCCTAGAACTTGAATGTCATCCTTACCCTTGATAATGCAGGATTATACATGAATGACCATATTTGATGATGTCATACGTGATGGCACTTGATGAAGGTCTTGATGACATCAACAATCATTGGAGACATAACATGAAGGACATGGAAATCTCCTAATGGAAAATTAATAAATTTTGCACTATGGTTGGTTACATAACACTGCACTATTATTGGATGACATGGATATCCTACATGATTGTATGATTATGAAGAAGCCAAAAAATGGAGAATCCATATTGTCCCAAACATTCCTCATGTTATCCCAAAATTGTTATGCATAAAATTTAAGGACAATCACAAAGAAAAATAACATTTTCCACCTTAGAGGCATCTTTTCTCAATGTGACCTAGACCACCTTAAAGAGGATTTTTCCTCTTTCCAATGAGCTCTTACTTGGCCCGAAACTCCAAATAGTTTGGGAGACATAGATTATACAAGTTAAGGGTATTTATCTGGTCCTTGAGCTGAACTATGCTAGGCCCATCATGTTGGCCTCAATTCCAAAGGACACATCCCTTCATTCCAGTGTTGAATTCATGTAAATGCAAGCATCGTATGTCATTTCCATCACCAAATTTCGGTCAAGGGACAACACAACGAAGACTAGAATATTTTGGTTGGGTTAATGATAGGATTATTTTTCAATTGAAGTAGGCTGCTATAGGACACCACCGCAAGTAGTAACATAACTTATTTTCAATTGTAATAAGCCTCGAATAATTGTTAAAAATGCACAGAACTATGTGAACTAGCTCAGAATTGGTGTTGAAGGCAGTGGAGTGTCTTGAACATAAAGCAAGTCGGATTATCTGGTGTCTTCAGCTCAGACCTGTGATAACTTTTTAACAGTAAGCTCTAATTATTTGTCTTGATACATTGACCCATGTGTAAAAAGACCAAAAATTACAGCTTGGAGGCTCTAAACACAGTCCTGTAGCTGCTTCTTACAAAAACTTGGACGTGTGTTAGTCACTTGTGGAAGCTAAGCTTAAGGCTCGTGGGAAGTGTGTTATTTCATACTTGTAAGACCTCAGACTTGAAAAGGGACAGTCTCTTATAGCATTGCAAAGGCTACAAACAAAGAATACACCTTGGAAACAACACAACCCAGATCTCTTGGAAGCTTAACAAGCTCAGACTTGCTTCTGTGACTGTGCTAATGGTGATAGTGATGTATCTTCATGTTTAAACATAAAAAAAAATCTCATACTTGGTACATTGGTGGAAGACTTGAGATAATTCACTTGTTAGATATACTTATGATACAACTGTATATCGTTGACTTAAATTTACATCAAGGTAATTTGAAGGCTCAAGTCCACTTTAGGCTCGGACATGTGACCTATGAGGGACTCAAAACAATAACCACAAGATTGGATTTCATTCCTATGAATAATAATGAATGAGCATTAATGAAAAATGAACTTGAAAGGGTGTACAAGTAAAGAAGATCTTCATAGTGGGCATATTAGATCAGATTGTTGACCAAATATTGAAGTATTTGGAGCACCTTGTGAAGACACTCTTGAAGCACCTTGTGAAGAATCCCTTGGAGAGTTCTTGAAGAAGAATTTGAAGAGGCTTAGAGTAGGTGTAGAATTTGGGATTCCAATTGAATACACCTTGAAGGTCTTGGAGATAATGTTGAAGTCCATGATGCATTAGTCATCATGAAGTAACCTTGGAGATCTTTGTTTTGGGTACCATGAAGAACAATGGATACACCTTCATGTGAAAAACAAGGTTGTAATTGATGAAGTGACATGGAGACTAAGTGAAGGCATATTTAAAGACTAACAGGGCTCGTTGAAGAATACATTGGGAGCCATGAAGTACAACTAACCATATCTTGATGAAGTAAAGGGTTGGAGCCCTAGAGGATTGGAGTCCTCAAGAAACCAGGTCGAATCCTGTACTACAGATAGGGTTGGAGCCCTAGAGGTTTGTGCCTCAATTTGACAAGGTTAGAGCCTTGGAAAGTCCAAGTCGATGCTTGGCACAATAGAGGTTGGAGCTTGAATAATAAGAGTCTTCATCTAGGTTTGGAGCTCTACACTATTATTGTACTTGATCTATTGTAAAGAAGAAATTAATAAAATTTTATATTCCATCATTTTTCATTTTGTGTTCTAAATATAAGTGATCTAACTAGTAAAAATATCAATTGAAAAGAAATACTGATCCCCCCCCTCAGTATTTCCAACAATAGACAATCTTTAAATTTCTTGCACATATTTCATGGGGATCCACTCTTTGTGGATGTTGCTAACTTTGTTTGAGTAACTCTTCACTAAGAAGTTTGTGATAGTTAGCATAGAGATTGCTACATTAGAAAAGGGTTCATTCTGGGTACTTTTCTTAATAATAGAGGACATCCTAGACATGAAAGGGTCCATTCTGGGCACTTTTCTTGGCAGCGGAGGACATCCTGGAAATGAAGCTATTTGTCAAGATATTCTCTTTGTTATATTCATGAGTATGGAACATAAGGAAGTATCAAGGCCTTGAGTATGGAGAACCTACTTCTCTTTAAGTGTATTCATCAGTTTTCATGTTAGAAGAAATGATAATTGGGAGCACTTTTGCAAAGGATCATAGAACCAATACTACTCTAAGAATATGACTAGACTGTTAAGGAGAAAAAACACTTGAATTGAAACCTGGTGTGATTTGTGTATTTGTCTATGAATCAAGTGCATATTATTTTGAAATCCACTGGAGCAACTTCAAACCTTACACTAGTCTAACTCATTTGTACCAAATAAGAATAACTGAAGACTGAAGGATAATATAATCTGAGAGCAAAGGAAACCAACAATATAAATTTTGGAGCAATATGGGCATTTGCACACAAATATATAAATGTGAGACTGCCACATCTCCAATGGAAAAGGAAATTCTACTCAAATCATTTCTTTTGGTACTTATCATGGAGAACCTAAATTCAATAGATTAGGAGTGCTATAATAATTCAAAGCAGTTGGGCATGATTTTTGTAAGTATAAAACACATATACCAGGATTCTGAAGTCTTCAAAACTACAAGTAGAAGAAAAATGTAGGCATATTAGAATTAAGCTATAAAACCATTGTCCTAAAAAGAAGGATGTCCCTCAATCTAGAGTTATCTTTGGCATTGGAATGTGCTAGTGTGTCATTTGCTACCATGGGTTCTCATCTCCTTATAATTCCTAAAAAATACACATGTTGACCATGCCGAAGGGCTCCACATGCTACTTTTCTTCATAGGGGAGCACTCTAAATAAGGCTAACAAAATCCATCAAAATTTTAATAGATACATAACTCAAAGTGGGAGTACTGCTAAAATATACTTGTGTAGATATGTGCAAGATAGATCAAGGGTTGTTAAGACAACTCCATTTTTGGTAGGGAGTCCATGGCTTGTCTACAACCACAGGTTAAGTGGAAATCATATACAACTAGCTGGTAAGGAAGGCCAGGAGAGAGATACCTTGCCAATATCACTTGTCCTCACTCTAGACCCATTTTGTAATAATCTGTTATAGACAATATTTAAATTTCTTACACATATTTCATGCAGATCCACTCTTTGTGGATGTTGCTAAGTTTGTTTGAGAAAATCTTGCCTAATAAGTGTGTGACAATTAGCATAGAGGTTTTCTATATTAGAAAAGGGTCCATTCTAGGATCTTTTCTTAGTAGTAGAGGACATCCTAAACGTGAAAGGGTCCATTTTGGGCACTTTTATTTGCAGCAGAGGACATCCTAGAAATGAAGCTATTTGTCAAGATATTCCCTTTATTATATTCATGAGTATGGATCATAAAGAAGTATCAAGACCTTCAATATGGAGAACCTAATTCTCTTAAATGGTATTCATTTGTTTTCATGTTAGAAGAATGACAATTATAAGCACTTTGGCAAAAGATCATAGAACCAATACTAGTCTGAGAGTATGACTAGACTTTCAAGTAGAAAAAAAACTTGAAATGCAACATGGTGTGATTTGTTTCTTCGGCTAGGAATCAAATGCATATGATTTTGAAATCCTATGGAGAAACTTCAACCCTTACAATAGTCCAACTCATTTATACCAAATAAGAATAACTAAACACTGAAGGATAATATAATCTAAGAGAAAAGGAAATCCTAGAGAAATCTGGGCATTTTCACACAAAAATATGATTGCCAGGCTTCCACATCTCCAATGGAAAAGAAACTTATACTCAAATCATTTCTTTTGGTAATTATCTCTAGTGATGTCCCTATACATGAAGAACCTAAAGGCTAAATTCAGTATATTAAGAATTCTATAATAATTCAGAGAAGTTGGGCATGATTTTTGTAAGGATAAACCACAAATACCAGGCTTCTTAAGTCTTGAGAAATACAAGTAGAACCACAGTGTAGGCATATTAGTATTAAGCTATAGAACCATTCACCTAAAAATAAGGATGTCCCTAAATATGGGGTTCTCTTTGGAATTAGAGAATATGCCATTGTGTCATTTGCTGCCATGGTTTCTCATCTCCTTGGAACTCCTAAAAAATACAAATGTTGAACATGCCGAAGGGCTCCACACACTACTTTTCTTCATAGTGGAGCACTCTAAATAAGGCTAAAAAAATCCATCAAACTTTTAATAGATACAAAACTCATGTAGATATGTGCAAGGTAGATCAAGGGTTGTTAGACAACTCCATTTTTTGGTAGGGAGTTTCCTAAAAGTATGGGCATATCTTCCAAACTCTTTAAACCACACAAAGATTTTATAAAACCTACCTTAATAATGCACTTGTTGACCAACCCCAAGGGTTAGCTCAATTGGTTGAGTCCTCATTGCTAAGTACTTTTCCAATTGGGAGGTCATGGGATCGAATCTCATTGATGCCCTCAACGTTAGGCCTCACATGTATGGCTGATGATAGATCCCCTCGGGAGGGTCTACTGATATTTTCAATTGTGGATGTAACAGGTACATGTGTGCGGGCACATGGATTCATGAACCACCGTGTAATCAAACAAAATAAAATAAAATAAAATTCTCTTGTTGACCATTTCAAATGTTATGCCAGTTGTTCCAAGTCAAACATCTTTAAAATGATTCCTTATTTCTGAAAATCGACCTTATCAAAATCAATGGATTCCTTTAGTGCTACACACTCTTTTTCCACCTTAAAATATGTCATTGATTGTGTCATATTTATTGAAATAACTTTCTTATTCAAAGAGTTCATCATAGGGTTTTGTGTGATGGATGAGTTAAGGGGTCCTTACATCTCTCAAAGTGGAATGTTTTCTTGATTTTTTTTATTTTGATCAAGCCTTATTCTAGGTAAGGAATTCTCCAAGATGGAAAAATAACTTAGTTTTGTAGATATAAAAACATACCTTTCAACTATTGTTTTGATGATGAAGACAATCTGAAAGATCTTCCCACAAATTAATATGCAAATTGTAGCCATATCATCATATCCCTATAGTCTCCTGCATGTTGAATTTTAATGTTGTCTCAGTAAATTGTTGTTGTTATATGTATCCCAATAGTGCTACAAGTCTAATATTCATAGCAAATGCATTGTTTTCCACTCCAAAATATGGTCTATTTTTAGGTCCCTATATTACTAGTATAGTCCCTTATTGTTGTTAGTGTAACCCCCTTATTTTTATTATTGTACCCTTGTAACCCCCATATTGTTATTATTGTGCCCTTAAATTATTATTGTTAGGTCGGCTAGGATTACATTGTGGCCTCATGGACTCCTATATATAAAAAGGAGGTTTTGTAATTTGTATCATCCAAGAATTTTTCATTCATGTAATGTATTGGAGGTTGCCCCCTCGAAGTGGCTTATTTCTAAGGCATTGATATCTCTTTTCTTCTCTTTTTGGAGCTGGTTTCACAACATTTGGTATCAGAGCTTTGAGATTCTAGGGTTTCACTACTCCAAATGGTGTCATGGAATTAGTTATAATGTTTTTTCCCAAGAATTTGAAATTTTTAGAGTACAGAGCTAAAATACCAAGGAACATCTTCATAAAATTTCAGAGCTTGGTTCAAAATATTTTCGGAGATATGATCTATGCAAGTTAGGTCATTTTCCAGGCTCCTAAATTTAACCTAAACAGGTCATCGTGGTATTTTCGTAATAAATTTTTTTCTACGAAGGTTCAGAAGCTGAAATTTTTAGAGTGTGAAGGCACAATCCTGAGGAACATCGTCGAAAAATTTCAGATATTGGTTCACAATATTTTTGGACATATGATCTATGCAGTTGGGGCTTTTGAGGCTTCCCGAATTTCATCTCAAAGAGGCGATCATGGGAAAATATTCATAGCTCTCTCTCGAGCATTAGATTTGAATGATGTAAAAAGTGGCTGTAAGTACTTGGATTTTAGGTTTTGGTCTATCAATTTTAGAGCCAAAGGAGGAAACCGTGACATTTGGCATGTCGTACAAGTTTTCTCTACTCAACCAGTCCAAAATTGGGTCATTGTGGGAAATTGGATATAACTTTTCCTTGAAGAATCCAAATCAAATCAGACCTATGGAATTTGAAAGAAGCTTCAGAGGGATACTATAGGGCTGAATTTTAGATATTGAGGATCCAAAATTATAGAGATAATTCAATTTCAATATCAAGCTCCTCAAAAGCAAGTAAAAGGTGTGTATTTTTCATTCTGAATTTCATAAGTCTTGTTTGAATAATCAATTTGAATTGATTCCAAGGGCATATTGTAGAATAGATATCAGTATTGGATTCTAAAATGGCCCCTAAAAAGAATTCAACACCCATTAAGCCTTTATAAAGCTCTACTATGACTCATGAAGATGAAGAATGGCAACATGACATATCAAAATTACAAGAGAAAGTGCAACAATTTTCACTCTCGCAAAGAGCAACAAAAAATGACATCGAAATTTTGAAGAAAGACGCGGGATGTAAGATGGATGGTTTGAAGAATGGCATGGAATATAAGATAGATGGCATGGAACCTGGCATGGAATCTAAGATGGATGAAAAAATGGAAAAGATGAAGAATTATTTAAAAGTAGACATCGAAGGTTTGGCAAAGTTGATACAAGAAATGTTTTCTAATGGTGAAAAGATAATAGAGGAAACTCATGATGAGAGCAAAATAAGTGTTAATAGTGATTTCATAAACTCTAATGTTGGATGGAAGAATCACCATATTCCAAAGATGGATATGAGGAAGTTTGATGGCAAGTATCCCGTAACATGGATACTACAGATGGAGCAATATTTTGATCTCAATAATGTGCAAAACACACAAAAGATACGCATTTCAACTTTACATTTAGAACAAAATACATTTGTATGGTATCAATGGCTTTGCTCCCGTAAAAATTGTCACTTGGCTTAATTTTTACGAGAGGAAATGATAGCACATTATGAGGATACAAAGACAAACACATTCTTTAGCCAATTGATAAATCTCAAACAAAAGGGTTCAGTGGTGGAGCACATTTAGGACTTCCAAAAATTGAATATAAGGGTTTTGATATTGCAGAGGAACACAAGATTGATGTATTCATAGGGACTTTAAAGGATAACATCCAAGATGAGGTTCACCTTTGGAAACCTGATTCATTGGAGAAGGAATTCAGGTTGGCAAGAAAAAATGAATGTAAAATTATGGCGACAAGGAAGCCTACCACCCACATATATAAAGATGGAAGTGTTGCTACTCCTGGACTTCCACAACCTACAAGGCTGACACCACAACAATTGGAAGAAAAAAGAGAAAAATGTCTTTGCTACAGTTGTGATAACAAATACACTAAAGGTTATAAGTGTGCTGACAAGAAATTATTTTACATATATTGTGAAGAGGAGGAAGAAAATGAACAAGAAAATTCAAAATAAGAGGATATGCACCAGGAACCAACCCTAGAGAAATAATAAATGAGTTCGACCATATCCTATAATGCATTGCCAGGAATTACCACTACTCAAACTCTGAAGATAGAAGGATATATCAAGAAGAAAAAGGTAATAGTGTTAATTGATTCGAGTAGTACCCATAATTTTATTCATTGTAAGGTAGCCAAGGAATTGAATTGCTTCCTAATACCAAAGACCAGAATGTCAAGTGGTGGTTTCAAATGGAGGAACTATAAATTGCTTTGGAAAATGCCATAATATCAAGCTAACCATGGGGGAATATGTATTGAATAGTACAATGCTTTCCATTCCTATGGGAGTTGTTGATGTTGTACTAGGAGTACAATGGTTACAATATTTGGGGATGGTAGCTTTTAATTTTCAAGAACTTTTCTTGATTTTTTTTTAGAAGGAAAGGAAGTCAAATTACGGGGTATTGCAGGGAAGTCGAGGAAGATAATAAGCTATAATTTCATGACAAAGCTTCTTAATAAATAACAATGAGGCATAATTGCACAATTATTCTCACTAGAAGTTCCAACATCAAAATCATCTATTTATGCACATCTCTAAAAAGTCTTGGACAATCATTCCAAGGTTTTTGAAACTCCTAAAGGAATCCCACCTATTCGTGATCATGATCATGCTATTCATTTGATTCCAGGAAGTGTTCCTCAAAACATCAGGCCTTATAGATATCCTTATGTCCAAAAGAGCGAAATTGAACGTATGATTGCAGAAATGTTAGAGGCGAGTATAATTCATCCTAGTAAAACTTATTTCTTTGCTCCTATAGTATTGGTACACAAGAAGGATGGATCATGGTGCATGTGTCCGGATTATAGGGAGCTCAATAAGCTCACCATTAAAGATAAATTTCCCATTTCTGTGATTGATGAATTATTGGATGAATTAAATGGATAAATTTATTTTACCATGTTGGATCTTCACTCAGGATATCATCAAATTAGAATGAAGATGGAAGATATTCAAAAAACAACATTTTGAACTCATGAGGGTCATTATGAATTTTTTTTCATGCCTTTTGGCCTTACCAATGCACCTTCTACACTTCAAGGGTAGATGAATTCCATTTTCGAACCCTTCCTTAGGAAATTTGTGCTAGTATTTCTTGATGAGATATTAATCTATAGCAAGTCTTGGAAGGAACATGTTCAACATGTTAACAGGGTGCTCAAACTATTGGAGGAGAAACAATTATATGAAAAAACATTCACATGTTTCTTTGGAGTATAAGAGGTCGAATATCTAATTCATATTGTATCTCATGAGGGTGGTAAGGTAGACCCTAACAAAATTAAAGCCATTAAGGAATGGAAAGTCCCCACAACCATAAAGCAAATATGAGGATTTCTCGTGTTAACAGGCATTATCAAAAGATCAAAAAGAATAATGGGAGAATAGCAAGATCATAACAAAATTATTGAAGAAAGATGCATTTTCATGGAATCCCTGGAGCAACTAAGGCCTTTGAACATCTTAAAGGGGTAATGTGCCTAGCACTCATTTTAGCTACACCAGACTTCACAAAAACCTTTATTGTGGAATGTGATGCCTCGTGAAATGGAATTGGTGTTGTTTTAATGCAAGAAGGAAGACCCAGGCATTGCTTTTGGAAAGTCGTCCAATCAAAGGAAAGTATTTATAGAAAGCTATGTATCGGAAGGAAATGTTAGCAATACTACATGCACTAAAGAAATGGCGACCTTATCTAATGGGAAGACACTTCAAGGTAAAAATTGATCTTGATAGTCTTAAACACTTTTTGGAACAAAGACTATCTTCAGAAGAGCAGCAAAAATGGGTCACAAAGATGTTGGGTTATGACTTTGAAATAATCTACAAAAAAGGAAAGCTTAATGTTGTTGCAGATGCACTCTCAAGAAAGAATGAAGAGGTGGAAGCATTGCTTTGTGCCATTTCTGTTATCCAACCAGATTGGATAACCGAAGCAAGATATGAATGGAAGAAGGAAAAATATGTATGGACACTCATTCAAAAGTTGCAGCAAGATCCTAGTACATCTGATACATTTAGTTGGAAAAATGATTCCTTATGGTACAAAGATCGCTTATATCTTTGTAAGAATTCCCAACTGAAACAAAAGATTCTTCTGGAATTGTACACTTCTCCTTTAGGAGGACACTCAGGATTTTTAAAAACTTACCACAGGGTGAAGAAAGATTTTTTTTGGGATGGCCTTAAATCTGATATTCAAAAGTTTGTGGCGGAATGTTTGGTTTGCCAGCAGAATAAAGTGGAAACAATTAAGACCCCGGGACTTCTACAACCTTTATCCATTTCAAGTCAACGTTGGGAGGAGATTTCAATGGATTTTATCATAGGTTTACCTAAGTCCGAAGGAAAGAGTGTCATCATGGTGGTAGTTGATAGACTTACCAAGTATGCACACTTTTGTGCATTATCTCATCCATTTAAAGCAAGTGCAGTTGCTACTACATTTATGGACATAATTCAAAAGCTACATGGAAGCCCAAGGGTTATTGTGAGCGACAGAGATCCCATTTTTACTGGAAATGTTTGGATGGAGTTATTTTCTTGTTTGGGTACTCAATTAGCTCATAGCTCATCTTATCATCCTCAATCTGATGGTCAAACTGAGATAGTAAATAAATGTTTGGAAGGATATCTTCATTGTTTTGTATCTGATAAACAAACACAATGGGTCAAGTGGTTACCTCTTGGTGAATGGTGGTATAACACTTCCTTCCATACTGCAGCAAAAATGACCCCATTTATGGCACTTTATGGATATCATCCACCATCCATCACATCATCTTTAAGAGAAAATTCGAAGGTTCAAGCAGTGGAAGATCACATCAAGCATCAATAAGAAGTTCTCCAACTCTTAAAGGACAACCTAAATTTGGCACAAAATCGAATGAAACAACATGTAGATCAACATCGCAGCGAGAGAAGTTTCGACGTAGGAGACTGGGTATTTTTACGGCTACAACCATACAAAAAAATGTCCCTCAAGCAAGATAAGAAGGATAATAAATTATCGCCAAAGTACTATGGTCCTTACAAGGTGTTGCAAAAGATTGGTACTATGGCATACAAATTGGAGCTTCCTGGTTCTTCACGAGTGCATCCAATTTTCCATGTTTCATGCTTCAAGAAGGTTATAGGTGAAAATATTCCAGTTTAAACAACATTGCCAGAACTTGATGAGGAAGGAAAAATCATATTGGAACTTGAGGCGGTCATGGAAACAATAACTCGATAGCTACGAAATCGATCAATTTCAGAGTATCTCATCAAGTGGAAGAACTTACCTACTGAAGATTATACATGGGAGGATGATAATTTTATACAAAAGCACCCAGAGCTACTCAAGTGTTGAGGACAACACTTTTTTTAAGAAGAGGGGCCTGTTAGGTCCCTATATTACTGGTATAGTCCCTTATTGTTGTTAGTGTAACCCCCTTATTGTACCCTTGTAACTCCCATATTGTTATTATTGTGCCCTTAAATTATTATTGTTAGGTTGGATAGGATTACATTGTGGCCCCATGGACTCCTATATATAGAAAGGAGGTTTTGTAATTTGAATCATCCAAGAATTGTTCATTCATGTAATGTATTGGGGGTTTCCCCCTCGAAGTGGCTTATTTCTATGGTGTTCATATCTCTTTTCTTCTCTTTTTGGAGTTGGTTTCACAACTCCTATAAAGAGCTGAGTGTCCCAAATTAATATAGTTACTATCCATGCCTTCTGTGATGCCAAACAATCACAATGACTAGAGTCATCCCTAGTGGAAATAAGTATGCAATAGATGGCACTACATAAACAAGAGATATGTATCTGATAAGGGATAAATTTCTACTACTTATTCATACATGAATGAGGGTTTACCCATTGTGCCTCCTATGCAGATTCCATGAAAAATATTTGACAGTGTTATTACAAACTCAGTCATACCATGATGCTTCTAGAGCTAATGCCTATTAATGCTTTCTCATTGATCTATAATAAGATAAGGATGATCATATTAGCCACATATCATTAGATGCCACTGATGTGCAGATGATGTGGCCACATTTCGAGAGTTTAGATCCATCACACAGATATTGCATTTTCAGACTTGTTTCCAACAATAGTGTATGATTCACACCTCTATTGCTATATTTTGGCATGAAGTCAATTACAGTAGAAGCATACAAAGGTGTAAGAAAGGCATTAAGTAATTATGAATATGATGCAATGGAAGGATATACAAACACCAATTAGCAAATGTATATTCTTAGGTTTCAACCATCATTTTGATCTATGCACCCATGTTGTAATGGGTATCCACAAAATCTGTTGATTTGTGCTACTTGATTGCTTCTATATCCAAAACACTTATCTAGGGCCCACAAACACAAATATTATTTTTTTACTCTGTGATAACATCACTAGAAAGATAGATATGCTATTTCACATTGTCTCAGTCCAACCTAGGATCTCAGAACAACATATTTTTAGAATGGATTAAAAAAATAATTTGTGTGTATATATTTTTATATTTAGAAACATTTTGGAGAATTCTTGCTTGTGAGAAGAAAATTTCAGATTTTTCATTGTGCTTTGAACAACTTTATCTTTGAATTGTTAAGCATTTGTTGTAAAAGGATTACAACAAGATTTGTCTTCACACACCAAGTATTTTTATTCTTATTCTAGGTTCAAAGACAACAATGATGATTTCTAAGCACTTTGAAAGTTTGTAAAGCAAATTTGGTGATACAATGATTCAATGGAATGATAGTATTAGTATTTAAGTTATTAACAACATTTTTCAGCCTTAATAAGAAGTTTCCAAGTGTGTACCTTGTATACTACATAATTACCACCAGACATGACTCGAGTACCCAAGTGCAGGTTTAGGGAGTAACCAAGGCTTGCTAGGTTATGAAAGCATGTCATATGTCCCATGTTTTGAGAAGAGTTGTAAACACTGAGTCTCATACAACTATAGAGGGAAATACTTACTATTTGTGCAAGCTTCCTTTTATCTCTCTCTTTAATGGCTTCCTTTTCTACAATAATACTTATAAAAGTATATTTGTGACTAAAAAATAAGATGGTTGGCATTTTGGTTATGCGGCAAAAGATCATCGGTGTGATTTTTTTCATCATTGTTGAAGTCAGACAAACAAATGATTTGTTGATTGTCTATCTCATTGTCATTCCAAATTCAAAACTTTTGGTGGACTGACTCTTAAACACACAGCATAAACATTAATCCTTCTCTATTCTAAATATCAAATTTCAAAACATTGAGATGGTATAAAAAACCAAAAGAATTGACTTCTAATAAAAAAATTATATGATCGATATGATATTTTACTATTTTTAAGATCAAATTTGGTGATTATAATTATTTCAATGTTTAAATTCCAAATAAAATAAAAGAATACTTTTAACAACATGCTAAAATGCTTAGAAATATTCTACAAGGCTTTAGACATATTATACAAGGCTTACCAATGGGCCAAAAATATTATTTTTCGCTACAAATATAGCAACATTATTTGTTTAACTGGATAGAAAACCTTGGATGGGTGTAGATCCAACAGAAGAAGATTTTCAAATTCTTAGGAAAACACTTTGATTTCCAAGCATCTCTTATGGAGCTTTGGAAATCGATTGAGCAATGAGTGTACGAGTAGGTAAGAAGGTTTCTCTTGGATAGTGAAAAGGCTGCCACAAGTACCTATATGCCAAGTAGATACGTTCAGAGCATCTATTTCTCAATGTTAGTGACACTTTAATGCATTCACCAATTTTTGAGAGCTTTCATAGGCAGAAATCAACCTATGTAGAGAATCTAGCTCATTGGGATTATCTGTTTGTGGGAAAGAGTGAAAAAGTCATAGAGTATTTATTTTTTCACAAGTAATTTCTACTTGTGAATCATACCTTTTTTTGAAGTAAATTCTACTTATTTTCAAAATTTAAGGGGTTTCAACAATCTAAAAATAGAGAATGAATAAATGGAACAGAAAATTACTGATGGTGACATTGTTGTTAGGGATCTTGAGCATATTTTCTATTCCATTAAGGCCAAGTGAGGTGCAGATATTCTCACAACGGCCTTCGCCGTCACAATGTTGGCCTTGATCATCTAAGCCTATCATTCGGGCATTCTTCTATTGCTCCTTTATTATGATAAATGGTCTCTTGGACTCATCAAATTCCAAAGCAATCCCTGCAAATAGTGACAATATGCAACAAAAATATTAAATTATAAACATACAAGCCCTGGATGCAAAAAAAGAGGATTTTGAGCATGGAACATAACTTGATGTAAAAAATATGGTGGTTGGGCTCGATATTAGGTCTGCTACTGGTAAAACCCTAAGTCACAACTCTCTTCAATATCATCTCTACGTTTGCCTTATGAAAAGCCAACAACATATATTACTTTTTCTTGAGCTTAAATAGATATTGGGGTTGGGAGGGATTTCTCAATGAAAATTAACACAACTCTTTAAAAAATGATTAAATTTCCCTTCTTGAAAAACATTAGTTACAATATTTTTTATTTTCACTTACATAGTAAGATCTTTGTTGTATTTGAGAAAATAAAGAGATATTGCATGTTTTTGGTTGTTTTGGAAAGCATAGGCCTATTTATTTATAATAACAATGATTTAATGTTAATATTATTAATTTTATTCAATGTTTTTGTTGTCAAATTGATTTTAAGATTATTAATTTTATGCAATGCTTTTGTTGTTAAATTTTATAGAGGTAAACATGCTGTATTTTTGGAATTTGAATGTGAGAGTGATTTTAACTTGGTAGTGTTGAAAACATTTAAGTGTATAGAGGAAAAATATGCTTTTAACTTGCTTACATTGAAAATTTTTAATTGTTGTTGCATATTAGGTGGGTGTACACAGAAAAGAGTATATAGTAAGTGGATTTGATAGTCACATTTTTTATGCTATTGGTATGTTTTGTTTGAGGCATGTGTGCATGTTTGAGGAGAATATAACAAGGGTTGAAGAGATGGAATAGTTATAGAGGTTTGGGGGTTTGAGCATTACTTAGAGGTACAAGCAAGCAAGTTAAGCACTGTGAGAATTTATGAAGAAAACTTAAGATATTTGACTAGTTGCATGAAGGAAACTTGGTAATGGTATTAAGTGAACATTCCTTGATCGAATTTGATACCCTCACCTTAGCACTACCACTTTTCAAGGCGAAGAAGAAATGTGAAATATATGTGTGACCCACTAAAGAAATTGGCAAGGTTGTTGCAACATATACAGGTAGTTTTTTCATGTTGCAAAAGGATGTGTTGGAACTTGGAAGGTGACCATTGGAGTAGATTTTTCATGGAGTGTCAGTGAGGTGCAAGGATTTGATAAGGAGTGAACTACACAAATCTAAAAAATAGGCCACATTGGGTTAGGATATTAGTGTTTTGGGACATCCAAAGTTGAAGGTGCATTTTATGGTGGTGTAGTCTAAGTGCTTGGGTGTCGGCCACATCTATAGGTATCTTGGAATTTTGGTGTGCGTTAGTGGTGTTGGTGCATTTTTTTTTATGAGCACTAGCTATAATGTGTTCCATTAAGGGGAAATTCACACAAGTTTAAGATGGTTTAACCATTTGGTATTGTAAGGTGTAGTATGACCTAACTTTGAGGAGACAATTAAAACCATCTTAGAGTGTGATGAGTTGTACCATGGACTGAGGTCCACTTGCATGGGTTGTGGTGTAAAGGTACCCCATGAGTTGAGGGAAATTATTGCAATGCTTACCAATATAAATTTTTTATGATATAATATTAATCTTTTTTTGTTGGAGAACGGAAAAGGAATATAAGAAAGGAGAGGCATTGAGGTTTGTTATAAATCAATCAAACGGAAGTAAAAATGTCTCTTATTAGCATTATTTTTCAAGTTTCCTCTTCAATATGACTAAATTTTAGTTGGAGCTAGGGAGTTGGCCTCAAAAGCATTGATTCGGTACTCTAGAAATCCAACACCTGACATATCCAATCTAGTCCATTGGATATATTGGTGTTGGCCACATGTTGCAAAGGCTAATGTGTAAATCTCATATTTTTAATGTGGGTTTCAAATATTCAATTTGAGAATGGTAAAAAAAAGTTATAATCTTGAAAGTAGGTCATTTATTTTACTAAAACTCAATACCAATGCTTAAGCCATGGTGTGATTCTTTCTATTTTGGTTTGAAATTAAACATTGAGATTTATCTTTAGGTCTAGTTATCAATCTATTATTTCAATTATGCGTTGAGAAGGTCTTAAGGGATATAGGGGATAATATGGTTATTTTCCAATACCCCTCCCTTTAAACCTTATAAAGAGATGGTGTGCCTCGTTTTGTTATCGTAATATTTAAACAATGAGTTTTTCCTATGAGGATGCCCTTGAAGGGAGTGTATGTAAAGAAAGTGGAAAAAAAAGGTGTGCTAACACATGCCAAATAGTTTCAATGCATGTCAAGGGGTGTTGGGGAGTGTCAGGAAATTACAAGGGAGAACTAGTTCAAAGTGCATGGAAACGAATGAATACGAGTGTTTACCAGGGAGTCTCAGTGAATTCCAGATGTCCCATAGACTAAGTGTGTTAGGAGAATTTTAGAATAGGACTTGCAGGAGGCAAGCCTATGATTGTGATAAGGGGATAGAAAATGAAATTTTAGACAAAGGGATACTTTAGGCTAGACACAACACTATTTTTTCAATGACTTGGTTGGGTTCCCAAGTTGAAAAATATGTAAGGCTATCTATGAGGAGATGAAAACTAGAGAGTGCCAAGGTGTGCAGGGAATCCTAGGAAGTGTTAACACATGCTAGAAATTTCCAAGTCATGTTAGGAATTCCAATATGTGCTAGGTGCTAGGGTGGGGCACCAACGCATGCTAGGGGGTGCCAGGGAAACAAAAGGGCGGATTAGTTTCAATTGCATGGAAATGAATGAATAAGAGTGTGTGATAGGGAGTGTTAGAAAGTTCTAGGTGTGCTAAGGAGGGAGTGACAAGGTATGCTAGGAATTTCCAAGGCATGATAGAATGATAGGAAATCATGGCAAAATGTTCCAAGTTCGAGGGTGTTCTAATTTGAGGCAAGGATTTTTAGGGAGTGCTAGAGAAAAACAATGGAGAAATATGTCATAATGCATGTAAATGAATGAATATGAGTGTGTGAAAGGGAGTGTCAATGAGTTCCAAGAGTTCTAATAAGGAGTGACAAGGCATGATTGGAAGTGCTAATGAATGCTAGAGTGTTAGGGTGGCATGCAACCAATATGTTCCAACACGTGCAAGGAAGTGTAACTGGGAGTGCCAGGGAAAACAAAGGGAGAACTACATCAAAATGCATGGAAATAAACAAAAAATAGTTTGTGATTAGAAGTGTCAATGAGTTCCAGGTGTGCTAAGGAGGGAGTGACAAGGTATGATAGGTAGTATTAAGGCATGCTAGAGGCCAAGGCGACATGCCAAGATGTCCTAGGTGTTAGGGAGTACCAACACGTGCCAAGGAGTGTTAAGGAATTATATGGAAACATAAGGGAGCATTAGGTTCAAATGCATGGAAATGAATGACTAAGAGTTTGTCACTAGGAGTGTCAATGAGCTCTAGGTGTGCTAAGGGGAGAGTGACAAGGTATGCTAGGTAGTACTAAGGAATGCTAGAGTGCTAGGGCAACATGCCAAGATGTGCCACGTGTTAAGGTGTGCCAATGCATGCTAGGGAGTATTAGGGAGTTTCATGGAAACAAAAGGAAGCACTAGATAAAAATGCATGGAAATGAATGAATAAGAGTGTGTGATAGGGAGTGTCAATGAGTTATAAGTGTGTTAAGTAGGGAGTGACAAGTTTATATGCTAGGCAATGCCAAGGTATCCTAAACTAACAAGGCATGTTAGGAAGTGCTAGGGTGTGTTAGGGAGTGTAAAAGAATGCCAAGGAATGTAGGGGATGCTAACACATGCCACATAGTGCCAAGGAATTTAATACATGCTAGGTGTTATGGCATATCAAGATGTAAATTTTGTTTCTTAGTTGTTTTACGACCATAGTTGGATGTGATGAGCCTTATATTGGTAACTTGTTAAGTGGGATGAGTTGAGATTAGACATGAGTAGCCTATGATGAGTTATAGGTAGTTATTAGGTGAACAAGGGATATGTTGAATTTACATGACACATGAGAATTTGGGTTTGGTCTTAGAATATTTGATGCAAACACACTCAAGTTCCACAAGACATATACTTTGCACAATTAAATATACACACAAAAGGGAATCAACTAGTGCACATGAAAATTTTTTACTTTTCAAACCATTCTTCATTAAATTACAAACTATAATAGAATAGGATAAATATCTCGTACTAGGGATCATGGCCCTTTACAATCACATTGAAACAAGGAATAAAACTAAGGCTTGGTGTTAGTCCTTTGACAACCAATCTACCAAACAAGACAACACTTTACCCACTTTTTTATGGTGGCCACACATAGCCCTTTTAGTCCACATGTCCTGAACACATCTAGTAGGTCCTCTTTCCTCCCATTATGCAACTCATCAATTTTCCTCTATCAACGAACTCAAGTCTTTTAGGTTACTGAACTTAGCTCAATTTTTTTTTCCTCTATATACCTCTTTTTTCCTCTAAGGTCTGCAATGCTTATGATTTTTGATCAGTTGTTCACAACTCCATTTGTGAACAACTCTTTGGTCTTCCTACTTTTTCCATACTCCTACTCCAAGATGACAAGTCTAGGGCTGTGGAGGTTTCCCTCATTTTCACTGACTCAATCCTTTACAATACAATGAACTAGGGCTAGTTGGCTAGCCTACTTGATTGCTACTTTAGTCCTTCAAAGTATCCACATCCTTAGGCCCAATACACCTACCCATCTACCAATCTTGTTGTCCTTCACAAGTACTAGACTTAGGGATCTTATTTGATAGTCACCTAAAAACCCTCCAACTATAATTGGACTTCTATCAATTTTCCCAACCACAATCAATTATTTTACTCATCTAGTGCACACAACACTGCCATCATCTAGGGCTCTTCAAATCTACCACCTAATACTGATTTGAGTTATCTCAAAATCACTATTATTATGTACCAATTTCTTTGTTGTCCAATATTTGAACAAATCTGAACTAATCCTATTATCATCCTTCTAATAATTTTAGATGAATGAACTATGGTCACAAATCATCTACTAATAGTCCATTAACTAATTTTTTATAGGATGCTTCATATCTATGTCCAAAACTCTATGGAAAATCCACCAAAATAAACTCCTTTTCATGTCAATCCATTCCTCATATGGCACATTTCTTCTAATCAAAATTCTACTCAAGTTCCAACTTCCTTTGTATTGTCTATCTCTACACATACTTTTGCAAACCATCTTCCAAATTTTTGGTATATATTGCAGAGATAAACCTCTCTCTAAGGGTCACAACCCCTCTTCTTCTATGCATATTTGTCACAGTCTTAAGGGAATACCTTATATACTAAAAATGCTAGCAAACCTACCTAACTAGGGAATTATACTTCTATTCTAATTTCTTTAGAACAAACCATATCCACCCATAGTAAAAAAAACAACTCTTGGCTCCATAAGAGACTTGGCCTAGATCATATGGATCCATCTGGGTATTTCTTTTACTAGATATTGACATGAAATTTAGATATCTATGAACCTCAAACTATGGTTACCTCATTCAATATTACACCTGCAACTGATTTTTTTCTGGCCCTAAATTATAGTGCAAGATATCCTCCATTTTTTTTGGTATTTATCACAAACCTTGCAGCCTAAAAAACACCACAAGATAGGATCTCAACCCTCTCTACTATTTCAAAATTTGATGTGGCCTTCACACAAAAACACCACTGAAATCACAGTCCCAAATTCTCATCAGCCACCTCTCTTGAGCTCGATCTTCCATAATAAAATCATTAGTATGCCATCCTACGTCCTATCTTGAACCCATTAAGGTGTGTGACATTATTTTGAACCCTCACATGATGATCTTGCTCTTGGTGGATGATTTTTGCCTCCCTTTAGCAACCCTTACTCAACCCTCTAACTCTACCTACTTTAGGACTACATCTCTTCTATCCTCCTTGATCAAATGAGCTCCTTATCACTTGATGTTATTGGCGTCATACTAAGGCCTCCTTAAATGGATTTTCCTAGCTAGGAATCTTAAGAACCCTCTAGAACTTAAGGGCTTTATCTACTTAGACCTTAGGAAATATTATTTTTCCTTTTTAATTTTCTGTTAGATTTTAAACCCCATCTTGGGTCCAAAACCCATTCGCTTGTGTTCTTTTCCGACAAAGCCTTTGGTGACCAAACTCACACAAACCCATATCACTAGGCATGTGGAGTACCTTGCAAGCTACACAATTCAACAACATAGTCTAGTTGTAGTAATCGTAACTTGGACAAGCTCTTGTAGTCAAGACAGGACTTGGTTGGGTTCCCAAGTTGCAAATTATGTAAGGGTAGTTGTGAGGGCATGATAGCTAGGGAGGGTTAGGGCATGCCAAGGAATGAAAAGAAATGTTAACACATGCTAGACAATGTCAATGCATGATGAGGAGTGTTAAGGAGTTTCGAGGCATCATAAGGGAGAACTAGATCAAAATGAATGGAAATGAACAAATAAGAGTGTGTGTGAGGGAGTGTCAGTGAATTCAAGTGTGCCAAGGACGAAGTGTGTTAGAAGAAGTTCATAATAATATTTTCAAGATTCAAGCCTATAATTGTGATAAGGAACTCATAAAATTATTTTTATACAAAGGGATGATTTGTGTTGACACAACACTAATTTTCATTTATCTATTATTTTTATGTGACATGTGGCACACTTTGGCTGAATTCTCATGTTTTAAACTATTTTAGAAAATTGCATATCGTACATTTTTGTGTATAATTTTTGGGGCACTCAACTTGTGCCAACTTATATCTTGTGTGTCCTGTGTCTGTTGTGGTTCTTGCAAACTCTTAGTTAATGCTCTATTGTTATATGAATTGGACATACATGTGAAATATTTCCTATGTAGGCTATGTTGCTTAGTTTTTTTATGGCCATGGCTAGATGTGATCCTTGTCTTGGTAAGTTCTTAAGTGGGACAAGTTCAACTTGGACATGAGTGACCTAAGATGAGGTATAGGAAATTTTTAGGTGAACAAGGCACAATCTACTTGTATTAGGTGAAATTATTCAAGTTGTTGCAGTTGAAGCATGTCAATTTCACATGAAATCTAGTAGCTAAGGACTTGATTCAGTTCCCAAGTAGTGAAAATATGTAAGGCTAGTTGTGAGGGAATGAGTACCAAGGCATGCTAGGGAATGCTAACATGTTCTAGATAGTTCGAAGGCATGTCAAATATGCTAATATGTGTCAAGTGCTAAGGCATGCCAATATGTAGAAGGGTGCATGTGACAATACTTTTCAGGGACTATCAAGGAAACAAAAAGGAGAAACATGTTAAACTACAAGGAAATGAACACATAAGAGGGTTAATAAGTCATCAATTTACATTTTCTAGGAGGGGCATGCTAGACACACCAACACTAGGTGGCAATTGGTGCCAAGTGCCAACTGTTAGTGCATTCTAAGTGAAAAATCATTCTCGTTTACTTCTCATCTAATTTCCAATAATTTATCTCAAATAACTTTAATATTAAACCATGCCAAAGCATACCAAGGCATCTCAATGAATGCTAGACATGTTAATACTTACCAAGCGCCAACACGTGCCAAGTGCCAATGTGTGTTAGGGAGTGATTTACATGTTATGAAGTGGAAGGGCATGTCGAAGAGTGTTAAGTTGTGCTAGAGTGTGCTAATGCATGTTGAGGAGTGTTACGGAGTACTATGGAAACACAAGGGAACACTAGGTAAAAATGCATGGAAGTGAATGAATATGAGGGTGTGCGAGGGGGTGTCAACAAGTGCTACCTATCATGCCAAGGAGGGAGTGACAAGGTATTCTAAGCACTAGTAAGGAATTTTAGGGAATATCAAGGCATGTCAAGAAGTGCTAGAGTGTGTTAGGGAGTTCCAGTGTGTGTTAACATGTGCCAAATAGTGCCAATACATGCAAGATGCTAAGGCATGATATGATGTGTAGGTGTTAGGGTATGAAAATATGTGTTAAGGAGTATCAAGGAAAAAAACAGAAGAACCAAGCTAAAATTCAAGGAAATGAACACATAAGAGTGTTAAATAGTTAGGAATTTATCTTTTCCAAAAGAGGCATGCTAGGCACACTAATAATAGGTCCCAATACATGCCAAGTTCCAATGTGTGCCAAGTGCTCATGTTGGTTAATGCATGAAAAAGTGTTCTAGGGAATGCTAGGGACTATAAGGCATGCCAACACATGCAAGGAGAGTGTAATGCTATGCTAGGGCCTACCAACATGTGCTTGGGTGTCCTAGTCATGGAAAGATGTTCTAGGTACAAAGATGTTCTAAGACATGAGAGGTGCCAAGGAATGTTAGTGTGTGCCAAAGAATGTTAAGATGTAAAAATATTGTTGAGGAGTGCTAGATCTCTCTCATTAATAGAATTGACAAAGCTTTATTATGTATTATTTTTTGCACACACTAGTGGAAATTTATATAAAGGGAATTTGTTAGATAATAAACCTAATAGAGTTAAAACATGTATTAACTCATAGGAAAACTATATTCTCATTACTTGAGGGAAATGATATACTTTACTTACTTCTTAAAAAATTGACTAACTCTAACCACTATATGGGCTTGGAAACATAATGAAAAATACTCCACGCTAATGGTCTTAAATCGTTATCCTTTGATAAAAAATATAGTAACATGCACATAGCGTCATAAAAAAACTCACTGGAATTATCAATTGTGATGAAAATTTTTTGACAGTCACCAAAAATATCATTGGTGAGGGTAAATAAATTATCATCACTATAAGCCTTCACCAAAGAGAGAATTAGTGACGGGCCTTTAACAACCCTCACCAAAATTGTCACTGAAAATGGCTTTGGTGACAAACCTTAAAGGACTGTCACTATATGCATTTACAACAATGCTTTTTTAAGGACCGTCATCATATGTGACATTAGTGATGGAACTTAATGGTTCATAACAAACATGACCCTCACCAATGTCCTTTTTTCTTGTAGTGAATCTCAAATTTCTTCCTTGTAAGCACACTCCTTTTCATAAAAAATTGCAACAACATTCGCTAATATTTATTTTCTGCTATGAGAGATTTAATTTTTTCTTCTAGGTCCATTAACTTAGACTTCTCTTCATCTATGCCATTGATATCTTCTCATTGTTGTTGGGAAAAATACTGAGAGGGGGGGTGAATCAGTATTTAGAGCTGACTGAATTTTTTTTGTTTTTCTTTCTCTTAAAACCATATGCTACTTTACTGAGCCCAACTCGCGTATACACACGGATATCCTTAAGAAAACTTACGTATGTCCAGAGATCTTATTATGCATTTAATTCTTTACTTAGATCATTGCATCATTCATTCATCAGATGTTTAGTAAGCAGTAAGCATGTGCAGTAATAACAAAATAAACCATCACACATAAGAAACACACATGAACACCAGTATTTAAGGTGGAAACCTAATTCGGGAGAAAACCACCACTGTTGTCGTCTTTGTATTCAATATTTATTACAAATAAAACTTCTTACACTTTTTTACTGGTGCAGACTCATACCAGCACGTAGGCACCCACCTGCAGAAGGCTGCAACCTTCTCTCGTTCTCTAGCCACTACTGGAAGGGAGCTCTGATCCCCTGATTTTAACACCAGCTTCTACTGGCAGAAAGCTTCCACTTTCATACTGAAGGCTTCAACCCTCAGATCCACTAAATTTCTTCAATTTCTTCATCAGACTTGCACTAGGTCTTCATCATTTCTTTTTGCAGATCCTCCTAGAGATTCATCATTTCTAGATCTAGAGATCTTGAACCTTTATCATATCCACAGGTACATCATAGATTCAGATCTATGCAGATATCTCTTAAATATATTTATTCATTATCAACCCCTCCAGATGCACACCTTGTACTATAATCCCCTTCTCTTTATATAGTTTTAGCCTTTATTAATACCATGAGTCAAAACCACTCAACCGCTGATGGTATTCCTGGATGAGATCAAATAGATAATCCAGCGGGGTCTACCCAAGACCCAAAAAACTTCTCATTGTTCTATTTTCTTAGTCTGGAAATTAGATAATTACTATAAGGCTTTTTAATATCTCAATCTTAGATTGAGATATTAATCCAATTTCCTCCTTTAGTTATGAACTCCCCAAGGCATATATATATCGACCCCAGGTTTATTTGTTCGTGAGATCAACGTATATATTAACCCACGTTCATTACATCACATGTTTCATATTTCACCAACTTCACATAGTCAATATCCTTTATTAACCCCGCAAACCTTAGTTTAAAGGGTCCCAATTAATATAATTTAGAACCGCGCCCCCCCCCCCGCGTTATCGACCTTACATATCCGACGGCAGAGAGCACGTCGCTCGTCTTCAAATGATCCGATGGATATCGCTCGACCAAGGTGCACGCAAAATAACGCAACATACCTTTGTGAAATCTGCATGCCCATCCAACGGCTAAGAGCACGTCACGCCGTTTCATCTGATTGGATGGATATCGCATGGCGTAGAAGCACGAACAATAACGCACGATGGCGAGTAGTGGAGGCGGTTTTCCAAAGTCGCTCGGGGAAACGCGTCGGTCAATCTATGGAATCACTCCCCCCTCCTCAAATACGGCTCATCGTGCAAAGGTGGTGCGATAAAAACTAGAAACCGCCTTTAATGTTCCTCCTTCGTGGTTCTTCCCTTCTACTCTAGGTTCTGTCGCACTTCCTTTTGTTATGATCCACCACTTTCCTTCCAAGTTCCATTCATAATTCCGAAGTGTTGTTCCAACAAGAGTTTTGTTGGGAAAAATACTGAGAGGGGGGGGTGAATCAGTATTTATAGCATATTCAAAACTTTTTACTTTTTCACTCTTTAAAACCCATACGCTACTTTCCTTTAGTAAACCTGCGTATATATGCGGATATCCTTCATGCAACTCGTGTAATAGCAGAAATCTAAATATGCATAAATTTATTAACTTAGTTCTTTGCGCTATTCAATCATCAGATGTTAAGTTAACAGCAAACATGTGTAGTAACAACAGAATAAACCATCACACAAAGCATCACACATGAACACCAGGATTTTTAGGTGGAAACCCAAGTCGGGAGAAAACCACCGCTGCAGTTGCTCAGCCTTCAATATTTTATTATAGAGAAAACATCTTACAACATATGTGCCGGTGCAGACTCCTACCAGCACGCAGGCACCCACCTGCGCTCGTTTACCAGCCTCTCCTGGAAGGGAGCTCCAACCCCCTGACTCGTTTACCAGCCTCTCCTGGAAGGGAGCTACGACCCCCTGCTCTCGTTTACCAGCCTCACCTGGAAGGGAGCTACGACCCCCTGATCTCGTTTACCAGCCTCACCTGGAAGGGAGCTACGACCCCCTGACTGAAGGCTACAACCCTCAACACCTCTATGGACCACGTTTCATCAATTTTCACACTGGATCCAAACAACTTCAATAGAGCACAACTTGCAGGTCATGTTTCATCATATTTTCAGACTGGACCCTCTCCATACATTTAAACACAGTCAAAAATCAACAGCAGATAGCTAAAACACAGCAGATCAGATCAGATATTCCATACCCCATACTTCAGCAAACCCTATTTTTCATATGCGCTTTTCGTTCACTGATGTCGCGTATATACGCGCTTTCGTCCCCATCAACCAGCGTATACATCTGCACTTAAACTTCACTGAGCATATGCGCTTTCTCTTCAGCGAAGACGCGTATATACGCACTTCCTCTGCGACGAACTAGCATATGGATCTTCAACCATTACAGAGCTGCATACTTCTTCAGATCAGATATTCAGTTCAGATTCAACCCTTTACTTCAGACAGATGTTCGCCTCATCACAGATCTAATCACTCCATAAATAGATCTAGTAGATACAAATACATTTCAGATCTAGATCCCCTTCTTCATCATTTTCTTCATTGGTGCCTCATGCATTCAGATCTATCATTCAACTATAACCCTTTCCATTCAGATATACTTCAGAGAGAAGTATTCATTCAAGCTCAGACATCTTGCACCCACACTCATGATTTGCACAATGAATTTCTTCTCTTTATATAGGTTTTCCCTTTTTCAATACCATGAGCCCCTTTTTCAATACCATGAGCCAAAACAATACCATGAGCCCAAAACCACATTACTTCCGATGGTATTCCTGGACGGGGTCATTTAGACGAATCACTACCCAATACAATGGGTCAATACCATGGTGGTTACCCCTGGTTTTGCACTTTTTGAGCACTTTTTCCCATACGCGACTTGGCACGTTCTTTCCCGCGTGCATACGTGACTTCCCTTAGGAAAATCCGCGTATGCCTAGAGACATACACTTTTCATCATAGATCTATCACATACTGAATTCCTTTCTTCATTTCCTTCTGTACTCACTGTAGATACATCAGATTTAGTTCATCAAGACATATTTAAGCACAACTTCATCAAGTAAGTTGCCATCATCTTCATCAAATTGCTAACAAACATCATTTCATATCATATTTACATCTTTTGCCATCAAGGACAACACCTGCCAACATTCTCATGTCTTCATCTTCATTCAGTGGGTTGCCATCAAGGACAACACTCTGCATCATATTGCTAACAATCTCCCCCTTTGGACTTGATGGCAACCACGATGGTGTTTGATCATCACAACAGATAGGTACATTAAGAATACAATGACACCATGTCATTCTCCCCATTTTTGACACCATTCTTTCTCTTCATTCAAACACCATGTCACTCTCCCCCTTTGACATCAAGGGCAAAGGGTGGATCACAACCAACATACTCTCCCGCATGCGGAAGAAAGGTTCTGCAGATCTGATATATACTGAAGTGACCAAGCTCCCCCTGAGTTGATGCTGAATCTTCAAACATATTTTCCAATGAAGTACATGACTCTATGAAATTCCTATCACCAATTACTCATACTTACATCAAAGATCCATCCAAGTGGATTTACATATAAGACTCAAGTACCCAACCAAGTGGGTTTACATATTTCAACTCAGCTACCCAATCAAGTGGGTTTACAAATTTTTACAAGTCCTTACATGACTGAAATTTACAATTTTACATCATGGGTCTCAACATGACCTTTTCATTAGAATATAAATATGACCATTTATGACCAACAACAGAAAGTCCTCAAGAAAGAGAACATATTTCAGAACCATCATAATGCCAACAATGCATTATACTCAGCAACGCTAATGCTCCCCCTGAATCTGTGCATCCACGCATCCTTCTCATATGACTAAGGCTCCCCCTTAGTTTGTGCATCCTGAACACTTTTACCAACAAATCATCAAGGCATCTTTATCAAAACATTATAAATAGAATTATGAGAACTGGAACACCACCAGAGATACCAAATAGTATCAGAGATACCAAACAGCACTGCAGTTGTGCTGAAGAGAGCTGACTCCAAACAGAAAATTGTCAGCAATCAGACATACGCGGTTTTCTGTGCAGGAACTCGCGTATATACGCGATTGTGTTTCATGAAACCCGTGTATCCAATGCCATCTTCTAAATTTATGCGGATTTGTTCTTTTGACTGGCAGAGAACACTCCCAACTTCTGTCTTAGATACTCAAACGCTTCCCTGGGCAGAGGTTTGGTAAAGATATCAGCAACTTGTTCTTTGGAGGGAACATACTCCAACTTCACCGTTTTCTCAAGCACTTGTTCACGTAAGAAGTGATACTTGATGGGGATGTGCTTGGTCTTTGAATGCATAACAGGATTCTTTGAAATACTGATGGCACTTGTATTGTCACACTTAATGGGGACAGGAGGTGTACATTTGATTTGAAAATCTTGTAAGGTTTGCATCATCCAAAGGAGTTGTGTGCAACAAGATGCGGCAGCCACATATTCTGCTTCTGCTGTAGATAAGGCAATAGAATTTTTCTTCTTGCTGAACCAAGATACTAACCGGGGTCCCATATAGAATGCACCACCACTAGTGCTTTTTCGATCATCAACACTTCCAGCCCAATCTGCATCAGTGTAAGCATGAAGAGTAAGATCAGCATTCTTTGGATACCATAGACCAAAGTCTTGAGTTCCTTGTAGATATTTGAATATTCTTTTGACAGCCTGAAGGTGAGACTTTTTTGGATTAGCTTGGAATCGTCCAACAATCCCAATTGCATGCATAATGTCTGGTCTAGTCCCAGTGAGATAAAGTAGACTTCCTATCATTGATCTGTATTCTGGTTGATTCACCGTGGGAGAATCATCATGAGAACTGAGATTGCATCCGGTTATCATTGGTGTACTTACAGGTTTGCATTCTTTCATGCCATACTTCTTCAGAATTTGCTTAAGATATTTTTCTTGTGATAGGAATATACCATCTGCAGTTTGATGCACTTGCAAGCCAAGAAAGAATGTTAATTCCCCAAGTAAAGACATTTCAAATTATACCATCATAATCATTTAGTTATCATTTTCAAACTTTGAAAGATAAGTTTATTGCCTGCACTCCTCTGAAAATCCTTGTTGATGAAAATATTTGTCAAGATGATAATACCATGCCCTTGGAGCTTGTTTGAGACCATAAAGAGCCTTTTTAAGTCTACAAACAAGATTTTCGTCATTTCCCAAAATGAATCCTTCCGGTTGTTCTATATATACTTCTTCTTCTAGATCACCATTAAGAAAAGCAGATTTAACATCCATTTGATAAACTTTGATTTGTTGATAACTTGAAAAAGCAAGAAACATTCTTATGGCTTCAAGTCTAGCTACAGGAGCAAAAGTTTCTTCAAAGTCTATACCTTCCTGTTGAGTATACCCTTTGCAAACCAGTCTAGCTTTGTTTCTTACAACATCCCCATTCTCATTTAACTTGTTCTTGAAAATCCATTTAGTTCCAATGACATTTTTATCATGTGGTCTTGGTACCAATTCCCAAGTGTCATTCTTTTCAATTTGATCA